>BGPR01002531.1:0-50006 GCA_013235015.1 Araneus ventricosus | reverse complement strand
ACTTCTATAAATGTTGTATCTTGTACTTAAACTACTCTAAGAACCCCCCAAAAATAACGCACATCAAGATGAAGTTTTACTACTACTTCGGATGCTCTCCTATTCCAAAAATAAAATGTCCCACCAGAGTCCTTACTATTACTTTATAACAGCGCAAGTCACAGAAAGCGAACCTTAAGGCATCCACAGGCCACGGTGAGAGTCCCCCGCTTTCGCGAACGCATCAAAAGCATCTTGGAAACAATACACCACCTTATCTTAAAATATTAAAAATTTATCCACGAAATGGCGGTGCAGAGTGTTTCCTCTCTTTATATAAATTCCAGTTCCATCCGTCCACCCAGGGGGAGCGAGTCAAAGCAGTTACCTTCTGGAAGAAAGACAATCCCTTGTTCTTTGTACTACCAGGAACAAGAGAGCGGAGAGAATATGAAGCAAGATGGAACTGTAATCACTTTTAGTATTTCTTTCCTGTGGATAATGATATCAGGGGCATTAAAGATAATGTCTTGTTCGCAGCATGACAAGAAGTCATGAAGGATCTTTTTCGATAGGGGATCATCGTTTTATTTACCGGTTGAAAGTTGATACTGCTTTGGCTCTATGGATGGATGTGGACACTGAGGAGCAATTTGTATGCGTGCCACTTAAACAACTAATTGCATCGATCGGTATAAGTAGAATTATCTGCAGCAGCTTTGTAAAATAACTGCAGGTAGCTTGAGGTTTCTTTTCATGGAATGCCTGCCGTTTTATAAAGTATCTTTGTGTTTGATATTGATTATTATAAGGTAGAGTTGGAAAAGGTTACATATGTTTCTTACATTTTTATGCATCAACTGCATCATGATTTTTTACTAATGACATTATTATTTTGTCCCCGAAGTATCAGTCATATTGATCCATATAAGTCCACATTGTAAAATTAACTACCACAGCAATTAAGATTGCTGTATTTTTGTTTGATTCGAAAAGGAGTGAAAGTTATAAATGTAACTAAATATTCTTCTTGGCGATGGCTTTTCTGCCAAAGTCTTTAGTTGAAATCTGCCAGTACATTAAGATTTCGGTTCATAGCTTGATGTTGAACAAAGTAAAAGTTTTACTTGGAAATTCTGCTAGGCGATTCTAACTTGTAA
The DNA here is from genome assembly GCA_013235015.1 of Araneus ventricosus. Classification (NCBI taxonomy): domain Eukaryota; kingdom Metazoa; phylum Arthropoda; class Arachnida; order Araneae; family Araneidae; genus Araneus; species Araneus ventricosus. The sequence continues at coordinate 48,867 of BGPR01002531.1, read as the reverse complement.
TTGAGCATATGATTTATTACTTTATTTAAACTGTCATCTCCACTTTTCGTATATAAAACCATTTAAGTGTATAAATTTGCTTATCTAAACAAAAATCAATAAAACTATAAAAATGTTAAATTTATCTTACACGTAACACGTGACTGTCTATGGGAACATGCGATTGTTCAACCTCGAAAATTTTCGATTTTGTGAAAAACAAATATATATATTATTACCCTGTCTTTTCTGAACAATTTAAAACTGTTCGCGTTAAAACATTCCCATAATTTTGAAAATTATGAAATAAAATGTATCAGCTATTCAACGTATACATTGAATATGGCCATAAGCCAATTTTGGCAGGCTAGTTCGGAGTAGGTAGTGAATGAAGAATGAAGCACTATATCTCAAAAAGATTTTTTTTTATATTGGGCGTACGGTATCTCAAGAAGTATTGAATATTTTTACATGACAGTTTTACCAAATATGTATTGTGCTATGTTCTACAAATTGAACCACATTTTTTGTACATATTTTTTCCAAAGAAGTTTTTTGGAGGGTTTAGAAAAGTTTAAATTTGAACAATTTTGAACAGTTTTATTTTAAATTGGTATATAAAATAGAAATTAAATTTAAATGTTAATAAATTGAGGTTCAGCTTCTTAAACAGACTGTTTAGATTGCTTAGATACCCAAGATATTGTGTTTAGAGAAATATTTTATCCGTAATCATGCGCGCAAGGTGATTATCTCATTTGTCTCTAAACGTAATACCCATATTTATTACTCCCTCAAAAATACTTACCAATATAAAGGTTTGAAAATGTGTGTACTATAAAAGAAGGAACAGATATTTTTCCAGAAAAAAAATGAGTCTGTGAATTACATTGTTTCATAGATATAATGTATCGAATTTGACAGTTTCACCTCATTCCTTGGAGGTTTCAGAGTCGTATGTCCCCTTATCGTGCTGTATGAGAACTAGTCATATTTTGCGTAACAGTATACGAATTCACGTTATATTGAAGCCCACTGTAATTCAAAAATGAAGAATAAATATAATCATTACTTATAGCACCTTCATACAAAAGACTCTGTCTTACACGTAAAGCGCGACTGTTTATCGTGCTGTATGAGAACCAGTCATAATTTGCCGTAACAGTATACGAATTCACGTTATATTGAGGCCCACTGTATTTAAAAAAAGTAACCAACCAAGACTAAATACAGTATTTACTTATAGCACCTTCATACAAGAGGCTCTGTATTAACACGTGAAGCGCGACTGTTTATCGTGCTGTATAAGAACTAGTCATATTTTGCCGTAACAATATCTGAATTGAGGTTGTATTGAATTCCACTGTATTTAAAAAAAGGAACCGACCAAGACTAAATACAGCCTTTACTTATAGCACTTTCATACAAAAGGCTCTGTCTTACACGTAAAGCGCGACTGTTTATCGCGCTGTGCGAACTAGTCATATTTTGCCGTAACAATATCCGAATTCATAATATATTGAAGTCCACTGTATTTTTAAAACGGATCCCACAAACACTAAATATAGTCTTTTCTTATAGCACCTTCATACAAAAGGATCTGTCTTATACGTAACGCGCGACTGTTTATCATGCTGTATGAGAACTAGTCATATTTTGCCGTAACAGTATACGAATTCTCGGTATATCGAAGTCCACTGTATTTCAAAAATGTGTGTGGATCCCACAAAGACTAAATATAGTCTTTACTTATAGCACCTTCATACAAAAGGCTCTGTCTTACACGAAAAGCGCGACTGTTTCTCGTTCTGTTTGAGAACTAGTCACATTTTGCCGTAATAATATCCGAATTCACATTATATTGAAGTCCACTGTATTTAAGAAAAGGAATCGACCAAGACTAAATACAGTCTTTACTAACAGCGCCTTCATACAAAAGACTCTGTCTTACACGTAAAGCGCGACTGTTTATGGTGCTGTATGTGAACTAGTCATATTTTGCCGCAACATATTCTCGGTATATTGAAATCCACTGTATTTCAAACCAGCGGGAGTGGTGTCCCCTAAACTTTCTCGTATACTTTCCCAAGAAGCTGCTGTTTCCCTTCCTCCCGCGTGGATAAAAAATTCGAACCTACTCTAATCCAGAATCCAATGACTATCAGAAAGTTTTTCATTGTAGGTTAAAGTGATTCTAGAATATCTACGTAAAGAATCAAATTCAGAGATGCGTGCGATTAAGCGCGAACCGATATTCTACTGTTACCGTCTCAAGGACAAAGTTGTGTAATCCTACCGCGTGCACAGGCATTGCTACCAGAGACTGCTACAGTACGCACGCGCATGGAGTTCGTTTCAAAAGGAAAAAAAGTATGCGATCAAAAAAAAGTATGCAGTCAGCCCTTTGACGGATTTGGCCCAAAATTTTATACAGATCTACATTCATGACGATAAAACTGTCTACCAAATTTTACCCATCCAGCTATTCAAGTTTTTGAATTATAGTGTTCACATGACTTCGGACATACAAACAGACAGACTTCCGGACGGATTTTGTCCAAAATTTGATAGAAACCTACAAATTATGTTTAAAGACCACATACCAAATTTCATCCCCGTAGCTCCAATAGTTTTCGAGTTATCGTCTTCACAGACAGACACACAGACAGACAGACATAGTACCAAAATTGTGTTTTTCGGACTCAGGGAAGTCTAAAACGTGGAGATTCGTCAAAATCTCGAGTTCGAATTTTTTGATGATTACAATACTTTCTCTCTGTATACTTCGTATATAAGAAAGTAAAAATGAACCGACCAAGACTAAATACAGTCTTTACTTATAGCACCTTCATACAAAAGGCTCTGTCTGGAGCTTTGGAATTCGCCCCTGCTCCAAGTGTATACAAAAATATTTGAAGATAGATAGATCCCTTTCGGAATTGGTTACATGAATGCATAAGAAATTTCTCCTGTACCATCACGAGTTCATGAATCGAGTCGGGCCTTCCAGATAAAATAAGCAATTTTGCATCGGGGATAATAAAATCAGGAGGAAGGAAGCCGTTTAAGTTTTTCGATTCTTTCAATTCCTGAAGATCGCATTTCCATTCGCAAATTGTTCGAGACGAATCCGACATTCCAATAGATTTAAAACCCATTTCTTTGCGAAGCTCCGTTCGAGTCATCCGTGACGTATAGAGCGATTTGTCGATACGTTCGCTCTGGAACGAGTGCATGTAGAGGATCGGTTCAGGCTCCTGTTTTTTACCCTCTGCTTTTTTTCTCTTTGCAGTTCCACCTCGGGAGGTTAACATAATGGACGAGAGTGGACAGCGGATTGAAGAAACTATTGGACCAGTGGACGAAGGGTCGAATGTTACTTTGATCTGCGAAGCGGAAGGAGGTAAGGTGGACTTTAAAAATATGCGCATCTAGTTTTGCTCCAAAGAAAGCAACTTTGCTTTTCTTTTATCTCGTTTAAGTGGATTGCCATTTTAAAAACTTTTACGTGTCTGATTTTGTAGTTTGCAAAATGTGGTGATTCCTTGAATGAAGAACTTCTTAACTCTTCAATTGGATTTAAGAAATAATGGAATTAGAATTTTTTTTTCCTTTGGCGTGCTGTATATTATCGCAAAGGTAAAATCACAAATAAAATTTCAAGCCTGTAGATGAAAAATTAAAAGGTTACCCCAAAAATGGCATCCGGAAAATACCGGATATTTCAACTGAAAAAGACAAAAATTTCACTTTAAAAATGGTTTTCAAATGATAATAAAATATTGTAGAAGCCTTTTAAATGGTCAAAAAAGTATTAAAAACAAGAAATTACTTTAAAAACAAAATTCACTACAGGGCTCCATTTTGGGAAGAATGATGATTTTCTCGAGTTTCTTTTGGGAAAACTAAAAAAATGAAATGATTCCATACCCTAAACGAAAATTTCTTCCAACGATAATTTTGATAAGAATATCGAATAGAAAAACAGCGTGTAGTTTCGTCTATTATTGAATTAATAGGAGCATTTCAAAGTTGATGTCCAATAAACCGGACACCAAGTTTGAAAGGGTTTTAACTCATTCAAGTAGATTAGTTTAGTTTAGTTGTATTAACGTCCCGTTTTGAAGCAACACGAAGGCTATTTTGGACGGACCTCGTAATTTTGAAGCACTGTCAGATGACGAGGACGACACCTGAGCTGGCACCCCCTCTCCAAACTTCCACGCCACACCAACGGGAGAGCGTATGATTTGGCGTACAACAGGCCCCGTACACGGCGGATCTTCAGTGCAATCGGGTTTCGAACCTTGAACCCTCATGCCCCAAAGCCAGGGCCCTACCACTAGGCCACCGCGGCCTCCTCTTATTCACGTAGAATTCATTTGGTTAAGATCTTAGTAGAACCAAGTATAATTTACTTCCATGATAAAATGAAATAAGAAATATATCGAATTGTTAATGCCTTAAATAAAACAATGGTGAAGGATATGCCATTACATAACGCAAGGCAATGGATTCGGATCCTAATCAAAGCAAGGGATAATTTACTTCTGCGGAAAAATGACATGAAATAATTTGTACAGAGGAATACTAAACCAGGTATTAACACCTTATTCCTTAAAAATAATTTCATAAATAAAGCAGATGTATGAGGAGACGTTCAAAGCAACAAAATTTTGGCGTGTCTCTGACTGCTTACCCCGCGATTTCCGCGGGTTGGAACTAAGACATCCTGCGATTTTCGCATGGTATTGTGTTTACTTCGAACTATTATATCGTTCAATCGTTTTATACTAATATACCCTTCCACATAAATGAAATATGCTTCGTTCAAACGTTTTTGAACATGTTTCCAAAAGTTGCCTGTAATTAGTGACTTTAAAATATTCGGCACTCAGAGGGTAAAATAGGCTTTTTTATTCATAAACATCTTTACTTAAAGCAGCATAAACGAGAAGTCAATCCTGCGATTTTCGCGAGGTATTGTGTTTCCTTAGAACTATTATATCGTGCAATCGTTTTATACTAATAAACCCTCCCACATAAATCAAATACGCTTCGTTGAAACGTTTTTGAACATGTTTCCAAAAGTTGCCTGTAATTAGTGACTTTAAAATATTCGGCACTCAGAGGGTAAAATAGACTTTTTTTATGCATAAAAATCTTTACTTAAAGCAGCATAAACGAGAAGTCATCCTGCGATTTTCGCAAGGTATTGTGTTTACTTAGAACTATTATATCGTTCAATCGTTTTCTACTAATATACCCTTCCACATAAATGAAATATGCTTCGTTCAAACGCTTTTTGAACATGCTTCCAAAAGTTGCATGTAATTAGCGACTTTCAAATATTCGGCACTCAGAGGGTAAAATACTCGTTTTTATTTATAAAAATCTTTTCTTAAAGCAGCATAAACAAGAATATATAGTTTTTTTATTCCTGAGAATTATTTTAAGAAATCACATAGTGTGAAGGTGGTTCGAGTTTATAATTAAAACTCGCATCTCGATTTCATAATCTATTATTTATTTATTCACTTTGAATTTAAAAAAAATATATCTTTTCTCATTTCTCATTCACTAATTTTTTGACTTTTCATCCGTCTCGTCCTTTCACGGGAGAACCCTAAAAATAAGAACTTTAAAGAATACGAATACTATTTTTTTAAAGAATATGAATCATTATTACAGAAGTGAAATACAGTAATGGAGAGTTGATTGAAAAACCTAAATCTCAGAATTCTTTCAACGAAGTGAATCTTCATATATATAATAGAAAACATGATTCGAATAAGAGAATATTTTAATATCATAAGTCTGACCTCTGAATTCTCAAATTACTTATTTGCATAAGTAATCCTCATTGGCATTGAGTTGCTGACATCTTGATTAAAAAAGTTCCTAATTAAACAAAGCTAGAGGAGGAACATATGTTTGAAAAATAAATATCTCAGTAACGAAAATTTTCATTAAATGTTAATAATATGCTTCCAGGAAACCACACAACCTCAAAAAGTAGAATACATATGTTTGAAAGGAAATTATCATGATGAATTCCTGTCTGCTTCTATAGACTTTATGAATTTAATTCAAGCTAAAATTCAAAGAACACGAATTCATTACTTACGAATCTGATTTTGAGATAAATATTGGAACTAAATGGAAGTATATTCGCGGGTAAGTGGGTAAATACACCAAAATCTTACTTTTCATTCGATTTTCTACTCATCTCAAAACGGACGAACACAAAAGAGAAATTCAAAAGTTCTTTGATCTTGTTTAATTAATGGAATTGCCTCCTTTATTAATAAAATATTCTTAATGAGGAGATTGAAGAGGTGTGTTTATTTTTAATTTCACAAGCATTCAGGACTAATTTTAAAGAATCGTCAAATATAATACCGCACTTATTTTAACCCCGTTCGTATTAAATCTTTAGCTGCAATATACAGAGTGTTTTTTAAACTGACACTACGCAGAGCCAACTGTAGTTCGATCTTTCAGCTAAAATGCCACCAAATTTGGTAGGGGGACTAATGATGACATGGAAAATAGGATTCCGTGAAAAAAAATTAGTCCCGAAAGTCGTCGATGGGGGAAAATGTGACGTTATTGTAGTCCCAACAACTGATAATTAGACTAATGATTAACAAAGAAGAAATTTCAGTTCAACACCACTTTAAGGTATCTGACTATGTGCGGGAAAGGGTTTTTGAGAAGCGCTTTAATGTGCAATTTGAGTTCATTTTCTGATTCAATATGATTCAAAACAATGATTGATACCAGTCAGGAAATTGTATGTCACTTGAGATTCAATAAAATGGGATAATTTAAGTAAACAAATGGGGAAAATTACAACAAAAAGCAAAACACTCTAGCAGAAATTCTAATCCATATATTCAAATTATTTCTCTACACTGCACATTTACAGCTATGGTGAAGGCAATGAACTAGGATCTAAGAAATACTTGCATTTACAGGAAAGTTATGGCCAGTCGAATATTCTCTTATTCAAAATTTCACAAAATGCATAGGTATAATCAACATTAAGCAGCTCTGAATGAAAAAGTATTGATCTCAAAACTATATCTCTAGTTCAATGCCTTTACTACACGTAAGAAAACATATATACAAAATTTCAAGGAAATTTATACGTAATTTTTTGAGATATCTTGTTTTGCGTAAGTAGCTTTTGAAAAAATATAAGTTTTTCAAAAAACACATGTAAAGTTTTAATTTGTTTTCCATTAAAAATGTATTTATTTAACTTCTTTTTAAATTTGTCACATTTGTAAGATATACCTTCTTTATTCAGAATCTTATCACATTTTTTCATTCTGAGCCCGTAATATTTTTTGTTCCTGCCAAAGACTGTCTCTTAGAAGTGACGATTCTATGGTTATAAAGGTTAAAATATTATTTCAATGTATATATTGCCCAGAAACTATTCCTAGTTCGTGAAATACTCTTTTAAGATTATAAACGCAATCATTAAACAACAATTCAGCTATCGATATCCCAAAACGTGAATTTTGTAACTCCACAAATGTGCATTTTGGCAAAAATGTCCATAGTAGCTTGTCAAAACTCAAAATCTAATTCAAATTGACATGGCTTGCAGATAGAGTATATAATTAATTGAAATAAATAAAAATCAAATTAATTTATACTTCGGAGTGCGGTGTATTTGGTATAACGAGGGAAAACAGCCAAATTCCGGTTTCGTTTTCAGCTATCGTGTTTTATAAAAAATTCTATATCTCCGTTTCTATTCATCGTAAAAATAAAATAAACCCAGATTTAGAAAGCTAAACAAATGGGCTTTAAAGTAAAACCATTTAAACATTTTGTGAATTTCGACCCAAAAACGTCTTTCAGACGTAGTCAGATACTTAATACAGCAAATGAACCGCCCCAAATAGTTCAGTGCGCTGTAGCACCTAATGTAATAAAAGTACTTCCACGGCGAGAGCATAGACCTCTTTCAATGTGGCCCCCATTCTCATGGACCACACATTGCATCCTGTACACAACATTATCGACGACAGGGAGGATTTCTTTTTCACGTAATCTTTTTTGCAATTTCTTCATTTGCCTCCTGCCAAATTTGGTGGCATTTTAGCTGATTCTTCTACGGCTAGGGCATAGACCGCTTTCAGTGTGGCCCCCTTCTCGTGAACCACACATTGCATCCTGTACACAACATTATCGACAGCAGGGAGGATTTCTTTTTCACGGAATCTCTTTTGCCACGTCTTCATTTTCCCTCCTACCAAATTTGGTGGCATTTCAGTTGATACTTCTAGGCTAAGGCATAGACCGCTTTCAATGTGCCCCCCTTCTCGTGGACCACACATTGCATCCTGTACACAACATTATCGACAGCAGGGAGGACTTCTTTTTCGCTGAATCTTTTTTGACAAGTCTTAATTTGCCCCCCTACCAAATTTGGAGGCATTTCATCTGATAGATCAAGCTATACATGGTTCTGAGTATTGTCAGTTTGCAAAATAACACACTGTATACTACTGCTTCAGAGCAAAACTAATTTTATAAGAATCTCAATTATATTGATTAAATAATTCCTTATATTCGAATGGCATCTAGCTAGTTTTTGAGCAGTTTATTCAGACCTTAATTAACCCTCCAAGCACCCAATCATTTTGATCTTTTAGCTTTCGAATTAGAAAAATTAGCTTTAAAAATGAATGACTAATCTTTTTCACATTTAATTATATCTCTAAAATCTTAATAATACTTTATTCATGGTTGTTTAAGAAAATATACATATAAATACGAACTATGTGCTTTCAAACTGAACTTGAGAAACAGAAAAAGACTTTTCTGCCTCTAGCAGGGTAAAAATTAGCATCAGACTATCAATCTATTAAAAAATTATACAAAAATCAAATGGCATCAGTAAAATTTGGTAAATACATATAATTTACACATTAATTAAGTGGTAAAATTAGATAAATATAAATAATTATAATTATGCATAAAAGGTTACTATTCATGATTATAGAATTAAATATTAATACACTAGAAAAATAACCCGTCATGATATGACGGGTGCAAATTGCCTCTTCATTCGAGAGATTTCCCGTCAAATTTGACGTGTTTAAATAGATATATATGCAAGAGAAATGTTTAACATTGATTGAAAACAAATAAAATAAACATATGTTTTATGACAGGAAATACAAATTTTTACATATTATTTAAATATTTCTTTATTCAAAAAACCTCTTGGTCTAAAAAAATCTATAAAATCTAGTAGATATAATCTAGATAGATAGAAAATCTAGTTCCAGAACAGAGCATTTCTATGCTTGTCAAACGTTGTCAAAAAATATTATCAAATTATATCATCACGATTGCAATAAATAATGAGATGCATTGTGGCGTCCAAAATATATCACGTGCATGATATACCACTGACGTAATTTACTACTTTCTATTGAAAAACGGAAATTAATGAGAAATATAAGATTAAGATAATTTAAAATTTCTCGGGAACTACTGATCATAGCGAGATAAATTTTATATCAATCGACAGAAAATTTTATTTCACTATTTTAAAGTTATTAAATTTGAAATTAGAGCGACAATTATCCTTTTAAATAATTACTGAAATTTAGGTTCTATAACGATGAAATAATGCTGTTAAAGGTCTCGCAATAACGTGTCGATTTTTATTGTTGGTGACGTCAGAACGTTACCGAGAGATCTGGGCTATTATATTAGTAATGGATGGTTCAAAGTTAAATTGATTAAGTCTATGAGATTAATTTCTATGGCTCTGAAAGTTGATCAGTTGCATTTAAAATAAGTGAACTTCTAATTGTTCTTGCTCCCTGGTGGATACGAATTCAACTATGGACTTGAATCCTTATTACAGAGAAAATATAACATTTCTACCCTACCATGGTAATGTTATTGCAAAATGCGCAAAGCATGGATTTGCTCCACTTCAACTCTGAATCCTCCATATTGTTACGAAAATCGTCTTGGTGTGTGGAATGGTGAAAACGGTCCAACAAGCAGGATAATGGAGAACGACGCTTTAATCTCGAATATTCTGGAAAACACGGAGAAGAGGCAACAGGAAAACACAGCACTTGTACAAATTAAAAACACTAGCAGACAGCAAAACACGAACAATAGCAGTAATAGCACGAACAATAGCAGTAATAGCACGAACAATAGCAGTAAAAGTAAGAACAATAGCAGTAAAAGCACGAACAATAGCAGTAAAAGTAAGAACAATAGCAGTAAAAGTAAGAACAATAGCAGTAATAGCACGAACGATAGCAGTAAAAGTAAGAACAATAGCAGTAATAGTACGAACAATAGCAGTAACAGAAAGAACAACAGCAGTAATAGCACGAGCAATAGCGCTCAGGGCCTAACATCTGATCAACTCGCACAGCTGATAAAACTACAAAGAAAGATTCTTCGAAAGCATTCGCACTCCAAAGGCGATCCCAGTCGATCAACACGTTCAAAGTCGATCAAAACACACCTGTTCACTCCCTGTGATCCGAACATGTCCTATTAATAGTGTCCCCGACAGGCCGTGACATCACATGGAATCATCTGGATAAATCCGGATCTCGGTACTTAATAGAGATATCAAGAAAATTCCAGTACTTTTGAGATCCCACATTTCATCGCCAAATCTCCATAATTGTCGCCAAGGTCGGTCGATGGATCAATTCCCCCGCCATTCCCATACATACCACTGTAGAACTCTCTTCCCAACCATAAGACTAGCATTGCTGGGAAGCGACATTCCTCGTTCATAACAATATAATAGAAAATTATTTATAATTAATATAATAATTTTGTTATTAATTATTTCAAATTTCATATGAAAAAGTATGAAACTCAAAAGCAAATCTGACGAGAAAAATCACTGCTTTTAAAAAGGCTCAAAGATCACACGTAGTGAAATCTTTGTTGGAGCTTTTCAATTGCCTAATAGTTTAGGAACTCATCAAAATGAATTTGTGCACTTACGTGGAAAAATTGTAACTGTGATTTCCCTTACAAAATATATTTGTATTTGATGGGTATACAATAAAATTCCAAATGTCATGGGTTAAGAGCATGCAAATTTATATGCTGGACGTTTTATTTAAAACATATAAATAGTTGGATGATTTCTATTGCTGTCTGTTCAAGTCTTCAGTATTTCCTAACTCTTTGAATAAAGTGATGATGATTTAACCCCACGTTGATTAACCTTGTTTGAACTCGGTTTGAGCTCCAAAGAAAACGATTTGAATTCCATTGCAACAATGAAAAGTATTGTTGTAACTTATGCATAATTTTTTTAATAAACTAAAATAATCGAAAAATTGCAAATCAACTTAATTAATACGATTGAAAAGTTAAGCCTGTGATTCTTCTTTACACTAAAAGCGCAGGGAGCCCAACATTTTCAGCGATATTCTCTAAAATTTATCGATATTATACAGTATTATATTGTATTATCCATATTATGAATATTGTTCAATATCGCGCAATATTGGACAATATCTCTGTGCTACTAAGGAGGGTGTTGTATAATAATGCATTAATAATAATAATCTGGTAGACAAAAATTACTTTGAAGACATGAGAAGTGAATCGTTTATTAACATAGATACCAACCTTATATATGAAGAACCTCCTTATATCTATTCTGGTTGCTGATTTTGTTTCTTCTCCGAGTAATCCTAAGTAGAGCTTTCACCTGGATTTACTTGCCGCAGATTACATCTACGGCTACTTATATAGGGAGAGTTCAGAGTTAAAGTGAACCAAATCCGTGTTTTGTCCATTTTGCACTAACGCTGCTATGGTAATGGTATAGCGCTGCTATTGTAGAAATGTTATATTTTCTCTGATAGTGATTCCAGTCCATAGTTAAATTTGTATCCATCTGGCAGATAGAACAATTAGAAGTCACCGTTATCTTAAATGCAGCTAATCAACTTTGAGATCTGGATTTGGTCCACTTTTACTCTGGACCTTCCTCTCTTTTTCAGTGCAATCGGACTGCCAGCTTTAAATGAATCAGTGACTTTAAGGTACACTGAGGAAGAGCCCCTATAAGCAAAGCGTTTTCTTACTAAATTGTAATAAAACAAATATGTTCCTCAAAGTAGAGCTTTCACCTGGATTTACTTGCCACAGAGTACATCTACGGCTATTTATACAAGGAGAGTTCAGAGCTAAAGTGAGCCAAATCCATGTTTTGTCCATTTTGCACTAACGCTGCTATGGTAATGGTATAGCGTTGCTATGGTAGAAATGTTATATTTTCTCTGATAGTTATTCCAGTCCATAGTTAAATTTGTATCATCTGGCAGATAAAACAATTAGAAGTCCAACGTTATCTTAAATGCAGCTAATCAACTTTGAGATCTGGATTTGGTCCACTTCTACTATGGACCTTCCTCTCTTCCTGAGTGCAATCGGACTGCCAGCTGTAAATGAATAAGTGGCTTTAAGGTACACTGAGGAAAGGCTCCTATAAGCAAAGTGTTTTCTTACAAAATTGTTTTAAAACAAATATGTTCCTCAAAATGTTAGATCGCAAATAAAAACAAAATGCTTGGAGTGGTTTATCGTCTAAAACATACTTGAAAGTACTATTCAAAATAATGAATATTTGTTTGTTAACAGTAACTATGTGGCAACAGAGATTCATTCTTGCGTGCGACATTCTTCCACTGTGCCCCATTCGAGTTCGAAAACTTCGTGCATCATCTTTAGAACATCCTGTCTCTCTCTAATCATTCGTGCAGTGTCTATATGATGAGTTTATGATTATTCACGTTAACTTTATTTTAAATCAATGTTTTGTTTAATTAAAGTTTAGTTTTTAACCAATGTGTGTTAGTCCTTTTCGGTCCTGCACAAGTCAGTTGAATACGTAATTTTTTTAAAATTAACTTCGAGTAGTTCTCGCATTCAAGAGTTGACTGCAGATGTAGGATATAATCCAAGCTTCTCCACAAATATTTGAGATTGTTAGCTATTGTCCTCAAATACCAGATATATTTCGTAACTTAATCCAAACTTTTTGGTAGTTAATATTCTCAAATTGAAGCAGTTGTAATTGTTTATTTGTTCTCTTCTTCTTCTTACCTTCCGTTAGCTAAGAGTTTGGCCTTATTTGCTTCGAATAATCTTTAACCACCTAACAGTTTTGTCCGAACACCGTTCAGGCAATGATAAAGGTGCCTTCCCTGATTCCTGCCGTTCGGGCAGGTGTTTACTTAGCAATGTTTCTAGTAGATGTTTCTAGAATGCTAAATAAAGTTGGATATCAAAACAAGTTTAACCGGTTTTTAGCACAGGTGTTATTGGTTTTTCAGTTCAGTTGTTTGTTCGGATAAAAGTCAACTTTAAGTAAAAATGTGATTGTTACACTTGCAATTAAAAATTAGTTAAAAAATTAATAAAATCAATACTTGTAAGCGTTTTGACTGCTGATTTGAATTTATAAAATCAATTTTAATACAAAATTAATTATAAAAAATGTGCTTATTTTGGGACATAACAGGGCAGAAAAAAACTTGTTAAGTGTTTAATAAGAAATTGAATACACATAAATCACAGTAACAACAGAAAAACATAATGCTAGGAACTTGATATATTCCATCTAAATTTGCGATCAGAATCAGAGCGTAAATTTCTAGATGACAGTATTCAAGTGGGAACAGCGTAACATTGTAAACCATTATTATTTATTCATTTATTTGCTTGGTTTTTTGTCCATTTTTTTGGCCTGCTTGTTATTTAAAGTCTCGCCTTTCATAATAACGACGAAATAAATTTGATAAATAACAATTATATATTTAATAATTCCCGCATCCTTAACCACACTCTCCTCTATTATAATAAACATGTTTATAAAGTTATATTGCGTGTATAATGATTATTAACCAAGAAACTAAAGTTGATAAGCAGTAATAAAAATAACATAAAAAGTAAATAAAAAGAGGAAAAATAAAAAAAATCAAATTAACTATAGAGGGACGTTCGAGTATAAAAAAATGAGCCAAACAATATAAAAGTGAAAGAACATATGTAGACAGGCTAGGCAGATAAATGAAAAACAACTTATTATGCAAGCAAAAATTAAAAAAAATATGCCAAGGATTAACCCTCCGAGCGGCGCAAACGACTTTTTCCGTTTCCCACTTTCAGTTCAAAAGCAGATAACACGTATTTATATTTTCTTAAACAATCATGGCTAAAGTATTCTTAAGATATCAGAGATATAATCAAATACAAAAAAAGATCGATTCATTTGCTTTATAAGCTAAGCTTTCTAACCTGATAGCTATAAGTTCAAAATAATTGGGCTTGATAGCTAAATGTTCAAAATAATTGGGCTTGATAGCTAAAAGTTCCAAATAATTGAGCTTGATAGCTAAAAGTTCAAAATAATTTGGCTTGATAGCTAAATGTTCAAAATAATCGGGTTTGACAGCTAAAAGTTCAAAATAATTGGGCTTGATAGCTAAAAGTTCAAAATAATTGGGCTCTCAAACCCCTCAAAGGTTTATTTTTCTTCCATTTGTAATGCACTGTGATTAACATGAAGAACATAATAATTAGTGCAATCCTCCCTGCTCAGCACCATAAACTGTAAACAACAGCTTAACTCTCTGGACCCGGTTAAAGTGAGAATTCCAGTACCTCAAAAACTGAAGTAAATTTTCGTTCACGGAAGCAGAATGAAATCCTTCCTTTCTTTACAGAAATTTCAGGAAGACAACATCCAAGTTTGACCGATCAATTTTCAACAAAGAAAGGAACCACTTTTTTCGCGTAAAATTCACTCAGGCGCCCTGAACCGCCTGAGTTCGGCCTCTGTCAAATGGGGCGGTTTGGGGTGGGACAGGGCTCATAGAGTTAAGAAACTATCAGAAGATCTTTACTTTAATTGCAGTTTGAAAAAGGATGAAATTAAAAAACCCCACTGAAATATCATAATATTTGTATTTTCCTACTGAAAAGAAAGTATTTTTCAATAAAATTTTGCATAGTACGATTTAAATTGCTCTTTAAAATATAATGAAGTCTCCAAAGTAAGTTAAATAAGCTCCGTTAAACGACATATTAAAAATTTAGAAGTGAGGTAAAAACTCCATTTTATGGAAGTCAGTGGAAAAGAATCTCAGAAACTTCTTGCCTATTTAAATAATTTTGATTTAACCAAAGAACTTTGTTCACACATAACAAACATCTCAGATAAAGAAAAGGAGAAATTTCAAATAATTATGCTTTTCTTTGTATCATATGTATTTTAAAAATATTTATTATTGGTTTTACTCCGAATAATATTCCCGTTTTGGAAACTCAGCAAGCTCGTTAACAGTGCCTTTCATATCTAATTACAAGAATAATCAACAAGATAATTAATTACAATAACAAGAATAATCTGCATTATTCTTGTTCTTGGCATTTATTTAACAATATTTAAAAGAGTAATCACAAAAACACATCTTCTCTTTTACTTATATAAAAATTTTCAAATACTTTAGATGTTTTCCTGAATAAAAGCGAAGAAAATTTAAAAATACATCGAAAATTTTACTATCGATTACTAACCATTGAAGTAATACTTTAAATCCAATTTATGAAATAAGAACTTATATAACAATAAGACGAAAAAGCAAATAAGATTTATAAAACATATATTATAAAATATATATATATTGCTACATTTTATTGTTTTTTAAGTGCTGTTTGGTTAACAATGAATGGTTTTTTTTCTCTGTATAACTTATTTCAGACTAACCAGCAAAAGAAGATTAAAGAAATCAAAGAAAAGAAATCGAATAAAACCTGAAGTCAAATTTATTCGCTTGGAATGTAATGAATAAAATCGATGTACACAGATCACTCAAAATCCAATATGCGAGTCAAGAAGCTTCGGTTAAAGTTAAGCAAAGAAGTATTTGTAGAATGTTTTTTTTATTTCGTTTTTCTTTCCGCTTCCCCTTTTAAAGTGAAGAACCGAATCTTTTTTAGTTTCTAGGGAACATTCACCCGCTAAAAGAGAAAAATGGAACACTCTGAAAGCGATTTTATATCCTTTAAAGCTAAGCCTAACTTTGTTTGATAACGCAATAGATTCCTTGATTACCTTTAACACGGAATCTTTCCTTATGTGCCTTTTCAGTTTTTATTTACTTTGAGACTCTTCTACTTCCCCTTTTGCTCTTTCTTTTTGTAGCTTCCTTTTATTTTACCAGACTGGAATGTAATCCGAACTAGACTTGGACATTTACATTCACTGAGGTTTGAAAGGGGAGAAAAGAATTACTTTCCATTGCATTCGAAATAAAAACGTGTGTATTTTACGTATTGATTTCCTTCCTAACTGATAAAATCTGTACCAGTTTCGAGATCTGACGACTTTTTGAAATACTGATCGCAAAATGGCATCTTCAGTTGAACAGAGACTTTGCGACGTATACCATATCTATCACAAATTTCCCTTTTCTTTACTAAAACAGTAGCATGGTTTTAAGGTATTCTACTGAGTATTTGGTTTACAGTTTGCTTAGTTTCTACAACAATTTCTAATATAAATCGTCGCTTAACAAACAACAACACATATCTCGATTTTTTGAACTTCCGAAGAGGAAATGAAATCCTGAATTTTTCGCAACCAATAACTGATATATCTGAATTTTTTCACATCTGATAGGAACATAAAACCGAAAGTTGCAACCAGATGTGAGAAAAAGTTAAATAATCATTTTTGTTTGCAAAAAATTGAGAATTTTCTTCATCTTTTAAATTTCAAAAAATTAAAATAGGTGGTCTTACTTGTTAAACGACGAAATGATAAATGAAACGAATATCCATTCTTTTTTTATATAAAGTATTATATATTTTTTCTGTATCTGTTATCTTCTCAACAATTAAATTATGAATCTTTGCCTTTTGAAAGTCTAAAGATCGATGGAAATGCTAGACAAAATATTTTTTTCAGTTCTCCTGGAAATTTAAACAAAAGATCTTTGGCAGTTCCTTTCTTTAATTTTCCCTTTGATATTGCATATTAAACACAATGTATTTAAAATATCTTTCGGAAACTTGCACTCGTGTCTGCTTAATTTTCGACATTAATTTCAATATTAAGGATGTTTGAAAAAAAACCTGCAGTTTTTTTAGTGTATAAAGCTACTAGCTTTAGAATATTACTGTACAGTCCTGAATATTACTGGACTAGCATAAATTTGGACAATTACTGTATGTTCATGTCACTGGCCTAAATTAACATTTCTGCCACATTCAGTATATGAAGATGAAAACGAATTTGATCATAAATATGCATTATCATTACCAGGTCGCTATTTACTTTCGATTAGCAAATAAAGAAAAATGTGTTTAGGATGGCTTATAAGGTATTTTTTAAATTGTCTTGAGAGTTGGTTACTGCTTCTGGAAATAACATTTTGGTTGTATACTCACCTACTTTCGCACCATAAGAAGCAAATAGAATGCTCAAATTTGAAAGGCTGCCTCTCGACCATGTATGCTGTTGAGTTTTAATTTACAAGATATGAAGACATTTTCACTTACCAGGTGTGCAGGTCTTTGTAAATCTTAACATGAATATCCACCTCTTTCTAACTGAAAACGAACATGGGTATTTGTTATTTCTTTTTAATATTGTGTTCTTGTTTTCATTCAGAAATAAACAGGGCTTTAAAACTATCTATAAAATGCTTGTTTTTCAGTTAGATATATTTTGGTAAGTAATTTCTGAAGTTTAAGATATAAATACAATATGTCTTCAATCCTTTCATTAGCAAAATAAAGGCCACAAGAATGAATTTCAAATGTTCTTTAGTGTGTCAGTAATTAGCAACTACACTAACCGTACGGCATTCCAATTTTTTAAAAAAATCACATTTTGAAGCCTTTATAACAAGAATTGTCCACATTTTATTAAAAGCGTTGTATAAAACTTTTCTTATATTACTGAAATAAAACTTCTGATTATCACTTTCTTTTCTGATTAATTCTTGCTGGGCCGTTTAAAATTGGCAATTAAAAATTATTTGGACGTTTAAGTAGCTCAAAAATACATCTGTTAAAATGTGCTGTTTTTTAATGAATTGATTAGAGACATTTAATTACCTAATGTTTCTAATGGCAGGTAAAAATCGTTTCTTATAGCACTGGATATATCTGACATGCATAAACGTCTTCCAATGGTTGGTGTTTTTCTTGTAGGTGAATGGATTGATAGACTTTGACTAGTTTTGTCTAGCTTGCTAGGATTAGTTTCGTCTAGCTTGCGAGGATTAGTTTTGTCTAGCTTGCGAGGACTAGTTTTGTCTAGCTTGGTTTAAAAAATATACCACAGAGGGTATAATTTTTGACTTTGTATGTCTTGCCCTCGACAGAAAATTTGTCCAAATTAGAACTCCTATGGTGGGTAGCTCTTTGATAAAGTCCGCCATTTGGGGCTCTCCTCCAATTTTTCCATTATGATTGTTTTTTTCTTTTGTTCTCTAGTGTTTTCTTTTATGTGTTTTGGCTATTTTATTATTGGGGAATTTTTGTTGTTTAATTCTTTAGTGATGGGTTGGTTAGTTGTAGTAAAATGTATGATGCAATCACTGGATGCTGCTGTGTTTGGCGCGCAAAAAGGTGTATTGTTATCAAGTTGATTACTTCTTCTGTTTCATATTTTTTTAGATTTTTCTTTTTTAATGTGCTTTAATTTTTTTAATTTTCTATTGTTTCAACATTTTTTAAATTTTCTATTGTTTGCGTTGATTAAAGAAGACATTTTCTTACTTTGCATTTATAGATAAGCTTCGGCTATATACCTAATGTTAGTACAAACATTATTACGTTTTGCATTAAAGCTCGACAATCTTAAAGATTTTCTCACCAACTAATGGACTGGCTAGACTAAAAGATTCAGTTAGTCAAGAAGACATGCCTGTTCTAAGTGTCTTTTCTTTAAATAAGCAAATTAAGCAGTAGTAAGATTCACCGACAAGAATTTTCTTCCTAGACCAATGCAAAGATAAAGTTTCTACCTGCATTTCATCTGATGATGAATCTTTAAATATAATACAGTAAGATTTACTGATAATAGATATTAAAAATTTCCTTTCTAGTAAAAAATTCTTTGCGAATGTTATAAAGAGCAGATAGAAGATAATAGGAGCTAATGTTATTTATTATATCTGAAAATATTTTCTTTTAGTAATGTTGCTGGTTTACCTTGGAAAAATTCCTGCCTTAATGAAAATATGGTATTATCTGAATTGATGACTTACACTCAAAAAGGCTTGCTTATCATATCTACTTGTCCTAGAAAATTAGCTTTTTCTTACTATCTTGTTTATGTATGTTTAAATAAAGCACAATATGGATAAAGAAGATAGTTGATGGATGATATACAGAATACGACTTCTGACAAGAAATGTTGGAAGGAAGATTACTGAGTGTTTCTGAGTTAGCTCAGAAGAACAGAAGGAATTTGGGTAATGTACTTCAAATTCTGGGAACGGTATTATCATCTAATTCTCACCAAATTGATTTAATATTAAATCAGAACTCCTGTATAATATATGCAGTGATACCCGAATATCGAAGTGTTATATTGTGCATAAAGAATATGCATTAAACATGAAAAAAATTCACGATTCTTTCTGATAATACTTTGCAATGCATTGTCTCATAAACTGTATATCAATCACTCTCTACTTATAAAAGAATAGACAATCTCTTTATAAATCACCATAAAAAAATTATAAAAACTCGCAGTAAAATCTCTGATGACTTACTGTCTGGAATATTCGATATTTAATCTATGTGATGCCTTCGTTATTTCATTACATTAAAGATTACTTTTATTTGCTAGTTTTCGATTCATAATGCTAGACCACCTATCAGAACTTCATATATATTTTTTCTTCGTAAGGAATGTAGTTTGTTGTAAAAGTATTTCATGTCTTTCTGACATGCTTCTTACCATTTGCCGATATGTTAAAGGCCTTGAAGAACAGGACTGTGTCTTCACAGATAAATTTTGAAGTTTTTTCTGTATATTTAAGGATAATTCTGTTGTAGTTCAGGGAGAATGTATGTCTGTTGAACAGATAATCTCCAGTAATTTTTAGGTTTTTTGGTTTCAAAAGCGCTAAGATATTTACTATAGTTTCCACAAACTATAATATACTTATATACAATTATTTATATATAACTAAACTATATATAATATACTGCATACACTATATCTTCATTTGCACTCCATTATAGAAAATTGTTAAGCTGATTTCATTGTTAAATACACATATACCACAACTGAA
Organism: Araneus ventricosus; assembly: GCA_013235015.1. NCBI lineage: Eukaryota > Metazoa > Arthropoda > Arachnida > Araneae > Araneidae > Araneus > Araneus ventricosus. The sequence continues at coordinate 28,534 of BGPR01002531.1, read as the reverse complement.
CTTCTGATCTTATTTTTGTGTATTAAAACAATTAAAGATCTGGCGATAATATCCTGGAGAGGATTCGATTATCTCAAATCTTGTCCTTGTGCAACGATCCACTTCCTAGGACAGAAATTTAATTAAGGTTTAATCATTCCCAACTTCCAAAAAACTCTGGTTAAACCCCAAGAACTAAACAAAAAACCTCGATGCTTCTCTTCTCGGCAGCAAACTACTCTGACATCAAACTTAATATCCCTAACAACTCGCCTGAAACTGCAGAAGGCCATGAGGCTAGCTCCCATCTAAGATTTAATAAATTATCGCAGATTCCCCAAACCCTGCTCTATGGCGGGGGGAAATCGCGCAGTAATCAGCGTCATTGTCTTCAACAATGAAACTCGCTTTATTAAGTGGGAGCCCAATGGTACCATCATTTGATTTAACTTGATCTCTCGGCTTCAAAACCGTACCGAAAAGTAATTTACTTAAAGCGAACGTTACTGGAGTCTCATCATCAACGAGACACCAGTATCAGGGAACGCTTGCTCAATTAATTTAATACCATCCCTGCGTGCTTTACCATCTCATCTCGATGAATTCCATTTAAAAGAGATTAAGACAAAAGCCCGAGTAATATTTTCAAGGACGGCTTTGTCAGTTTTGTTGATCGCTGCACTGTCAATCTGTGAGTGGGAAAGTAGAGAGTTTAAAAAGACATTTAATGAAATTCTCGTCGTTTTAAGTTTAATTAAAATAAGAGGATAAACATGTTAAGACCGCGCGGATTCGTCAGGGAGGCTTAGTGACGGAAGAGGAATTCTTAATGTACCTTGTATGTTTTTCTTCTTGGGTGCAACGTCTGGATGTTTAACATTTAATGGAGGACTTGGGCTCATAAATTTTAATATGGTTTTGCGAAGGTGCAAGTTGAGGGAAATGGACGGTTAACAGATGGAAAAATATAACTAAGTATGACAAATTAAGCGGCTTCCATTAATTTAAAGGAAAGGGCGTATCATCAAATGAGGGCGCTTCCCATTTATTAAGAAATGTGGTACTGCAAAATCAGTTGTGTGATAAATAGATCCAAGGAATGCGGAAAACAGAGATATGGAGGTAACTATTTAGAACTGTACCATATACCATGCAGTGGTATAAAAAAATTCCCAAATCTATTGATTGTTTGTATTTATATTAAATAATTAAACAACTTCTCTCCATGTAAACAAAATTACGAAAATGGGACATAAAATGTTCAAATTTAAAAAGTTGAAATTTCCTATTTTTAGTAAAGTATATTGAAAGGAGCAAGAAACTGGAGTGAGTACAGAAAATAATAACTAAATAGCTAAAATGTGCAATATTAACATCTGTGAAAATTATCTCTTCAATGGAATCAACTACTACAAGCAATCTTGTGGCCTTCGAATGGGTATTAGTTTTTGCAGTGTATTGGAGAATGGTTTTTTCGACACCTACGGAAGAGAATTTATTAAATATAGACTCATTTTGGGCTATCGTTACATAGATGACTTGATTGTATTTAATTTCATTGCCCTTGACTCATTGGTTAACTGCTGTCCGGTAGAGTTTAAATGAAATAAAACCGATAATAATAGCAACAAATGTAATTATTTAGATTTGGTAATTGAAATTCTAGATTATGGGGTTTCGGTTGGCGTTCATGACAAAAGAAATGACTTTAATGTCGGGCCTATTTCATTTTGTCATTTTCAATCCAACCTCGATATTATAAAAAATACTATCCACTCCAAACTCAAAAAAATCGAAAATATTTGCAATAACCATTCTGCTTATGTCACAGTTATTGATAATTTAAATATTAATTTAAAATTAAACTGCTACCCTGGGAATTTTTTTATTTATAAAAATTAAAAAATAAGAATTAGAGAATTTTTTATTTATTGTTTTTTTATTTAATTATTATTTCTTTCAACAGATGGAGCTAGTAGCTCAGACCTCTAGAAATTCTTCTTTTGTTCTGGGAATAACTAATCTACTTATGTCACAGCTATTGACAATTTAATTTTAAATCTGCCCAGGGAATTTCCTTAAATATAAAAAATAAAAATTATGAAATACAAAAAACAAAATAAAAATCATAAATATAACAAAAAGTTTTCTTAGTCTTTTCATTTAATGTATCTGTCATTAGATGTAGCTAGGTGCTCACGCCAGCAAACAAAGCTTAATTTGTTTGTAGTTAGCGTCTGTTCTGCCATGATGGCAATAGGTAAGGTTTTTCCAAGCCTTTTTCCCTTGTTACTAAAGACGGTTTAGATTGAGTTTTTGAAAATTGTACTTTTTTTCCCCATTTTTTGCTTCCAATTGTCCAGGATAGGTTCAGGCCACAGATGAAAAGTTTATTTGACCTTAAAGTCGTTTTTCCCCGACAGAAAACTTATCCCAAATAGAATCTAAAATGGAAAGTGGCCTTTGAAGAAGTTTTCCATATGGAATTTTCCTTCCTTGGTTTTTTTCAAACGTATTTCGTCAATTTCTTTGTGCTTTAATGTCTATAATATTTTTGTTTTAATATCTTTGAAAGGAGCAACAAATTATAATTTATAGATGTCGTATTATTGTCTCTATCAGACGTGGCGTAGTGAGTCTCTTTTGTAAGCGTTATATGTATACTTATTTTTATTCATGTTTTACCAAATATAATATAAACATGTTTTATGCTTCAGCGAGATGTTTCCAGAAGTGTCTCAGATCTCATCACGAGTATACACTTTAAATCCGCAATGATTCCTTTCTGTGTAACATAAATTTTGCATAGTTGTATAGTTATAACAGACAAATCCCTATGTGTTTTACCAGAATAGTTCCAGATTCCATTTAAAAGAGGCGTAGAAAAAAGCCTAAGTTATGTTCTCAAGTACGAATTTGTCAGTTTTGTTGGTGGTTGTTCTATCAGGTTGATGGTGGGAAGGTAGAAATTTTTACACAAGTCATTGAATGAAAGTCCCACAATGTCTTTATAATGATAAAAATGTTTAGCCAAATCAGATTCGTCAGAGGAGACTCCTCATGGAAAAGAATTCTTTAAGATATCTTGCTTACTTTTTATTTCTTCGTAGGTGAAACATTGCTTTGGGTGTAATTGATTGATTGGTAACTATTAACTGTGGACAAAGGTGTACGAATTTAATTTGAAATATGGGAAGCAGTAACCGACTACTGAACGCTCCATGGGTAAAAAAATATAACTGTATCTTACTAATTCAGTTTCTTGCATATATTTAGAAGTAGATATGCGCATGAGAGAGTTGCGGACGTTTACTTAAATTTAACGAAAGAAGCGAATTCAGTTGCTGTTACTGATTTTATTCAGTCGCTGTAAAATCAGTTTCATTACCATCAAATTCTCAATACAATATCTGCCTTCATGGTATCATATATGATGTCAAGTGCATAATAATAACATTACTGCAACTAAACTTTCCTATTAAAAGTAATTTTTCTTCTTCCGTGATAAGAAATGATTGTCACAATACAAAAATCTGGAATTTTAAAGGAAAGGAGTTTAAAGTTTGTCTTTTTAGGCCTATTTCCCGTAAGGTAACAGGGGTTGACTGCACAACAAGACGACCCCTGTGGCAGATATTAAAAGAGTTGAAGAAATATCTGATGGTCTAAATTATAAACAATGTTACCAATAAATTGCTATTTCACAGCAAAAATATCCTGTTTCATTTCCATGCTTTCTGATTAAACGGTATTTTATTTTTCATTCATTTGCGAATAACTGTTTTTTTTAAAGTTGCTCTTGAATTTTGAATCACCCTGTAGTAAATCTGAAGTAAAGTGCTCACCTTCTTTACTGTTATCATATCTCTACAAAGTGTTCACCTTCTACACAATTTTTAATGAACTTAGAGCAATAAATTCAGTTGAATAATTCTTAAGTGCGTAAGCCATACCACACTAAATATTCTGTCCACGACTACAATAAACAATCAATAATTACAATCAGAATCCTAATAATTATCTTACATCACACAGTACCATCATTATTTACAAAAACTGAATTAAAATTAAATTTAAGTGATGGTGAATTTTCCTCAATTTTAATTCAGTTTTCGTAAATAATGATGGTACTGTGCGATGTAAGATAATTTTTAGAATTCACCACAACTCAAATCAAAATTCACTCACTGATACCTGTTAAAACTAATTAATGGCCCCAACACACACTATAGGAACGGGAAACTGTTTCCACTTTTTAAAATCTTTCTCTTGATTAGAACAAACCAATTTTAAAGCAAACTTTTCATCTAATGATAACTTGCAAATTAATAATTTGCGAGTATGTTTCATTTATGAATTATTGATTTTTATTGTTTCTGTGGAATTTTAAATAACTCTGTATGGAAACTGATGAACACGGTACTCACCTTCTGTTAAATTTATAATGAAACTAAAGCGATAAATTGAATTGAAATCTTAAGTATAGTAGCAATAAAAGACAGCGCTTAAAACATCCTGACCAGCACTACCATAAACAATCAAAAGTCAAACCTAATAATTATCTTGCATCGCACAGCACCATTTTTATTTACGAAAACTAAATTAAAATTAAGGAAAATTCACCGCAACTAACATCATAATTCACTTCGAATTTATTTACTCCCTAAGACCCGTTAAAACTAATTAATGGACCCACCACACACTCCAGAAGAGGGAAACTATTTCCTTTTTTTAAATCTATTATTTTGATCTGAACAAACCAAACCCAGTTTTTAAAGGAAATGATATAGCTAATGAATGTGAATGGCGATTTATTACTGCAAGTTTCCTTTCTTTTTAAACTCGAACATTCGTAATTAACTCGATTTGTCAGAAAGTTAAGTAATCTCTGTTATATACCTTCCGGATGGAGCTCAATAAATGAGTTTATGATAAATCAGAAGAGTCAAGTTGAGAAATTAAGATTCATTTGTATCGGCTGGTCCCCATATTTATTAGAAATAATCAGGGAAACTTTCAAATGGGAAATGTAGTTTCTTAATTAAAGAAATGGAACATGAAATTAATGTCTTTAAACTGAAAGGGTTTTATTTAATATATGGGTTTTTTGTGTATAACGATGATTAATTTGGTGCAATTCGTTTTGGCTTTAAAGTGAGGGACATTTTTGCAGTAACGAAAACCAGAACACTCATGCTATGTTTAAATTAGATTGAAACACCGAATTCTGTTCAAGACGAGTTTCAATTATTCAGATGCAAAATATTTATTGAATTATTTTAAATAAATTTTGACATTTAACATTAAATTTAATATTACTCAGAAGTGATAGAATTAAGAAATATAGAATTACTGTTATTCAGAAGCCAAATCTTATTAGCCATAATATAAACACTTCTATAATTTTACCAAAATTTAAATACATTTGCAAAATAGTGAAAATAGTACAGGCAACTATTTCAAATAAAATACCACATATAAGGAAAATGTTTATTTAGGAGACACTTAATTTCAACAGTCAATTGTAGCAGCTGCTGGGAAGATGCAGGTATTAGCGGTCTTTCATAAAGTTGGATGCTGAGATTGCTGTCTTTCTTGCAAACCTCGATGTAGGTGAAACCTGTTAACCTTGATGAACAGATGGCATGTTTGTTTGACAAGAGAGCTGATTTTAATTTTACTTATAAAACTCCTTGTGATTTTCATTCAAATCTAGATTCTAGGGTTTTTAGGAAAGTAATTTTTAGACAAACTAACAGAATTAAAAGAATTTGCAATAACAGAAATTAATTTTTAGCAGCTGCTGGTAATTTTCTAAAAAATCTCTACTCTAACTCTTCCCGTATAATATTTACGGCGTTGAAGATCTTATTCTTGAAAGTAGTCTTGAATATAAATATTAATTTATATAATCATTACAAAATTATAATTTTAAAAAATTAGTGGTTGCTACTAAATTGTCTAATAATTTCTTTTATTTTACCTTTTCCTTTTATTTATTAAGGTATGAATTGAAACTGACAGTTTTTTTAATCTTAAAAATACAGTTGCATGCACTTCCTGCTTCTTTTTTTCTTTTCGAATAATAGATTGCACCACATCTTAGTTAGTTACATTACGATTGTTGATTTTAAGGCGAGATTATTCTGATTCTTTGTCTGTAAGTTGAATTTGGACATTTTAATTCTTTGCAAGAATGGAGTAAATTTGCATTTTTCTCCTTTACTGATATTTTCATGAAGGTATTTTTGCTGGAAGGCTAGTAATTTTTAAATCAATCTTGTTAGCGGTATTATGTTTGTTTTTTCTTTCTGAAAATTTCTTATCTTGTTTGTTTTGTGGTTCGGGAAATTTCGGGCTATGAAGAGGCTTTGTTTAGACTTAGGTGAAGCGTCTTACAGAAAACTTCCCAATTTATTTGAATCCATTTCGAATTTAGTCTATAGACCTTGAAAAAGAGGCAAGTGTTTCATAAATTGTGACAAATGCTTCACCAAAACTTTCCTTACTTTTCTTTCTTATATTCTTTAAAATTTTATTTCTATTTCCAAAGATTCCACAGTCTCAGTGAGCAAAATTTGAATAATAACTATTCAGTAATTTGGATTACCACAGCGAGCAAAAATATTGGAGTCTTTACTCTTATTTATAGATTACTACTTTTTGACGTAGATTTACGTCTCTCCATAGTGGTCTAATGGTGCGTCGGGAAAGGATAAATTATGACGCTTTTCATGGTATTTTTATAGATCCGCAACCAAATAACATTAACAGTTGGAATCAGCGAATGAAGTAAAAGAAAGGGATACACCTGACAAAATGAACTGTACAGATTTAATGGAAAACAAATTTACAAGAGCACAATATTCCAATTACATAACTATCACCATTACAAGTCGTACGCAGCATGGCAGATTCGCTGACTGCAAATAGTACTTAATCAACAATAAACTTTTAAAGTGCTTAATTTGAAAACAGTAAATTTTCAAGTGCTGTTAGTATCAAAAATAAACTTTTGAAGTGCTTAAGGTACGTGTTTTAATGATTTGTTGTCTTAAGAGAAACACGCCTCACATGCATATGTTGTTATTCATACAACTCGGTTGTTGTGCTATTGAAAATGCATATTCTATAAATATGTTTTGTAAATATTATCTCGTGTATCTTTTTATTTTACTTTAGTCAAAGTCAAAGAGATCCCTTTAAAATTTCCGCCCCTCCTTTGCTTTTCTGATTCCATGTTCTGATGCAAAAAATTACTTCTTTAACACGTTCCCTCGGCGCTACAATGTTCATGTTCATGTTCTTCTCCCATGGGCGGCTACTCTAAGAGCGCTTTGCTTTATCGGGTGGCGCCGCACTAAAGTGAAAAATGAAATTTTACCGCAATGATAACCATTGCTGCTCTTTATTTTTGACGCAGACTTACATCTCTCCATAGTGGTATGACGCTTGATAACCATTGTTGCAATTTATTTTTGACGTAGACTTACGTCTCTCCAAAAATGTATGACGCTTTTCGTGGTATTTTTAAATGCTTATAGCTCCGCAACCATATAATATTGAGAATTTCTTTTAGTTTCATTTAACAGAGAAAGGTTGACATTGAAGATTACAAAAAGAACTTCAGAATTTTGATTTACGGTTTGGTCACGATCGAGCTTCAAAGTTAGTTAAAATCGCTAAAAGTTTGATGACGTCACAGCGACCAATGCGATGCACGCAGACTAATGCAATTCAGTCATCGATCTGCAGTTCACGCGAAATACTACTCAAGAATTGTTGAATTATGTTGGGCAAAAGTTAAACGTTTATAGCTATACAACCGAATAACATAGAGAGTTGGTTAGTTGGGTTTAGTTTCATTTAAGGTATCCGACTGGTTTAAAATCGTCGTTTTTGATGAAATTATCACAAAAAAATTTATGAATTAATTTCGTAGCCTGTTTAATCAGCTTTATAAAACGGTCTCACTTTTTACTCTACGTGAATTACAAATGGAGTTACAGCTGTTTTATTACCGAACTGTAAGCATTATTTTATGTTGCTTGAAAACTTTAAATGTGTTTTCTGAGAAATGATATTTTTGAGGAAAACTGTCGACCGTAACAATGATTTCTCAAAATGTTATTCAAGTATTGATACGAAATTTTCTGAGATTGTTTACTGTAATATGCTTGATGTGTTCCTCTAAAAACTAAGGTCAATTTTAGAATCAAGTATTATTTTTAAGTGCTTTAATATAAACGAAAAGCATTTTTTATGAAAAATTACCAGTTTAGTAACTATGTTCAGCTATATCTCAAAACTATTTTGAAATACAAGGAATATTGTAGAGCATAACACGGATACCTGCCATAAAATGTACTCCCACAAGGATTTATGTATATTTAGAATATTATTTTATCTATGGCTGTTAGCGTAAGACAAATATTTTAGTCACTTTTCTTCAAATTTCTCAGTTTTTTAAAAATAATATTATTTTGAAAGCATAATTTTACAATATTTTCATAGTTTTAAAATATATGCAGTTGAAAAATAACATTAAAAAAATATATAAGTTATTTTTCAAAAAAATGTCTCCGAACACAGTCGGATACCTTAAAAGAGAAAGGTAGACATTGAAGATTTCAAAAATAATTTCAGAATTTGTAATTACGGTTTAGTCACAGTCGAGTAGCAAAGTTGGTGAAAATCACGAAGAAATTTACATAGATTGAGTCACATAGTCACACTACACTAATAGTCACTATATACTAGAGAGTTAATAGTCACACATAGCTACTTTAGTCACAGAAAGTCACAGTTGAATAAGTTAAGTAAGTCGACGCCTCTCAATCCCAGCAGCCGTTTCGCAGAGACAGCCTAACGTCGATTTATTTTATCGCTTTCAATGTATTATTTGAGCAGGACTGTGTTCGTCATAAAATCCTTAATATAAAGATTCAACTTAACATGTTCAAGACGTTACGGTTAATAAACCTTCTGTAATATTCCCCTAAAAATGAAACCTTGTGTGTACTGATTTATGCTCCTAGAAATGAATCTTCGATGAACTGATTAGCCGGAACGAAAGCATTTTTAACACGCTGATAAACCTCCGGGGCGTTTCCGCACGAAGTTCTGGAGAAGAAGGAAATGAAAGGCAAAAGGGAAAGAAAGGAATTTCGAGAATTCTTGTACAAAATAAGAAATAGTTGCGACCTCTTGTGTCGAGTTTGTGAAAGGACGAGAAAGATAATTACGGTGATTAAGTTCGGATAAAATGAATTACAATGGATTGTTCTTCCCAAAGTTCGTTTTCGCCCAACGAAAGTGATGCTTCTTTCAACTAGGATTGGGTACACTTTGTTAAATTTTACATTGTTGGATGCATACCAGGTATGTGAGATTAGCGTTCAGTGGGACTTGAAATAGACTTTTTGTTTCAACTGCTAATGGACTTATTTCTGAAAGAATAAGATCAAAAGTGAATTCAATAAGTAATTATGCATTTGATATGATCTGTTCAAATTAATTTAACCTGTGAAAACATGAAAGAAATTCTTTTCGGTTCTATTCATTTATAATCATCATATCTAACAATATCAGAATATCATCGGACATTAGACACAAGTCAGTTTCTGTACAATATGGCTCTCCAATGTAACAGATCTTAAAGATGTAAATGATAACAAGAAAGAATTTGAAAAAAAATAGTTTCTTCTGCTAATGGATTTATAGAATTCACTTTTGAACATATTCTTTCAGAAATAAGTAATTACGCACTTGATATGATCTGTTCAAATTAATCTAGCCTATGAAAACGTGAAAGAAATTCTTTTTGGTTATATTCATTTGTAATCAACATATCTAACAATATCAGAATACCAAACGGACATTGGACTCAAGTCAATTACTGTACAATATGGCTCTCCAATGTAACAGATATTAAATATATAAAGGATAACAAGAAAGGATTTAAAAAAATGAGTTTCCTCTGCTAATGCATTTATTGAATTCACTTTTGATCTTATTCTTTCAGAAATAAGCAATTACGCACTTGATGCGATCTGTTCAAATTAATCTAGCCTGTGAGAACGTGAAAGAAATTCCTTTTGGTTCTATTTATTTGTATTCATCATACCTAACAATATCAGAATATAAAACGGACATTGGACACAAATCAGTTAGTGTAGAATATGGCTCTCCAATGTAACAGACCTTGAAGATGTAAAGGATAGCAGGAAAGAATTTGAAAAAAATTAGTTTCTTTTGTTAATGGATTTGTAGAATTCACTTTCGATCTTATTCTTTCAGAAATAAGTAATTACGCACTTGATGCGATCTGTTCAAATCAATCTAGCCTATGAGAACGTTAAAGAAATTCCTTTTTTCTATTCATCATAGCTCACAACATCAGAATATAAAACGGACATTGGACACAAGTCAATTACTGTACAATATGGCTCTCCAATGTAACAGATCTTAAAGATGTAAAGGATAGAAAGAAAGAATTTGAAAAAATTAGTTTCTTCTGTTAATGGATTTGAAGAATTCACTTTCGATCTTAATCTTTCAGAATTAATTAATTATACCGATATATTATGTTCAAATCAATCTAGCCTGTGAAAACGTGGAAGAAATTCTTTTTGGTTCTATTCATTTGTAATCATCATATCTAACAATATCAGAATATAAAACGGACGTTGGACACAAGTCAGTTACTGTACAATATGGCTCTCCAATGTAACAGATCTTAAAGTTGTAAAGGATAACAAGAAAGAATTTGAAAAAAAATTAGTTTCTTATGCTAATGGATTTATAAAATTAACTTTCGATCTGATTATTTCAGAAATAATTAATTACGCTGATATATTATGTTCAAATCTAGCCTGTGAAAACGTGAAAGAAATTCTTTCTGATTCTTTTCATTTGTAATTATCATATCTGATGCGATCAATTTTTCTACAATAATAAGGAGGACACACGTAAATTGAAGAAAGAAAATATCGCTAAAAAATAAAAATTTTGTTCATTATAAAAATCGTACAGAATGCACAATAATATGATAAATGCATAATAACAACATTCCGAACATTTTAAATTGTAATTACACCTACAGGCTTATTAATTATTATTTAAATGCGTACATTTCCACAGAATGAATATTTTTTGTCAATGTATCATCTTCTAATAATATATTGGAAATATCTGAACAAGAAATATCCTTCATATTGAATTTTACGGCAAGAGCATCAGTATTCAATCTCGATTTTTCACACGTCCAAAAATCATTAGCAAGTGAAAATACTCTTTTAACCCCTGCATTAATTCCAGGTCAGAACGACGAAAATTCAACAAGGGTAAATAAATTTTCACATGGAATACATTTATTTTTAAAGTGGCTGAATATTTCCATCAGCTTTTATCAATTTCATTATGTTTGTTTTCCCATTGAATTACCATATCAGAATTTAGATATATATTCAGTATGTTGTTGTTTCGTATTCCACTTGATCTAGTCCTCAGCTAGGCCAAGTCCAAGAGTCCGCTCGCCCACAGAAGATTACTATAGGCGAACGATTCATGGTAAAGGAGGAGAGTGCAGCTTCTGTTGGCACTAGACCTTGGACGCCCGAGGGAAGAAGTCTGACATTGTCCATTGCCTTTATGCTCTAGATGGGTATAATGGAATGGCCTTCACGCCTTGGGTGATCCTGCCAGGAGAAAAAACTCCAGACGCACATCGCCCATTCCACACAGGTCCACCACCCTCGCCACGATGAGGCAGCATAATAGGACTTGGGGATATTCAGTATCCTAATTTCAAATATCGAGAAGGAGGACATGTAGAAGGACACTTTTCGAGGTAGGACCAAACGTACAAAAGTAGGACGGTTGGTCTCCTGATCATGTCTAACAATTCCAAAATTTCAAACAGACATTGTACACGAGTCATTTACTGTACAATATGGTTCTCCAATGTAACATATTTTAAAGATGTGAAGGACTACAAGAAAAGATTTGAAAAAAATGCTCCATCTGCTATTGGATTTGTTGAATTCACTTTCGATCTAACTCGTTCATAAATAAATAATTTTGCACTTGATATGATGCTCTCACATTATTCTAGTTTTAGCACTCTGACTCCTAAGCCGGCCGTAATCGGACATGCATCTTCTATACTAGTGGGGCAGATTTCGGCCGGTTACTGTTCCGAAAGGGGGGAAGGCAGTTGGGCGAGTGGACATTAAAGGGACCTTTAGGGGAGAGATGAGAGATGAAAGGCCTGCCATTCACATCTCCCGCCACCCGTAGTGAGGAGAAAAGGGGGAATGGGGTGGAAGAACCCATTCCACAGATCAATTAGTAAAAAACCTCCCTACACAACTGTACTCAGATTTTGACAACTCTTAGTAGTCAGAAAGTTAAAAAGGCGAAAGAAATTCTTTTGAAATAATTTTTAATTCTTAACATTTGCAATAGTCATATCTAATAATTGCAGAATATCAAACGACTCAGTCAATTTTTGTACAATATGGCTTTGAAATATTAACGATCCTAAAGAAGTAATCAATCTGAATGACTCATTCAGAATGTAATCAAAATATTATGATTAAAATAGTATATCATTGTAATAAAAAGACAAAGATCTTATTATCATCACATAACTATTATAAAATTGTTAAAACTGAATTTTTCCATCATATCATTGCTATAAAATCAGCAAATATGTATGATTCTTATTATCTTTATATCAATAATTAAAGATACAATGTTCTTTCAGTAGATTTTATGCTTGAAGCGTGTATAAAAGCTTCATCTATCTATGCTGCATAAAGCATTTTGATAGAACTAGCAGCCAGTTTTGAGTTTGAGAAAGGGTCCCTGTTCCTCAGTAACAAATGAACTACTGGGAAGAGAAACAAATAATGTAAAAAATAATTTGCTACATTTCTCTGTAAAAACTCATTTGCTGCAATTCTCTGTGAAGATAAATTTTCTACAATTCTCTGTGAAGATAAATTTTCTACAATTCTCTGTAAAGATACATTTGCTGCAATTCTCTGTAAAGATGCATCTGCTAAAATTATCTGTAAAGATAAATTTTCTACAATTCTCTGTAACGAAACATTTTCTACAATTCTCTGTAAAGACACATTTGCTACAATTCTCAGTAAAGACACATTTGCTACGATTCTCTGTAAAGACACATTTCCTACAATTCTCTGTAAAGACACATTTGCTACAATTCTCTGTAAAGATGCATCTGCTAAAATTATCTGTAAAGATACATTTGCTACAATTCTCTGTAACGACACATTTTCTACAATTCTCTGTAAAGACATATTTGCTACAATTCTCTGTAAAGACACATTTACTACATTTCTCTTTAAAGAGTAAACCTTGCACTGTTCTGTTTCAGTGACGAAATATTTCATATAAAGATATTAACTCTCGCACGTCATAAAGTATTATATGCTCTCTAAATAGAAATATAGTATCGATTCTACGCAATGGTTTAGTTTAGTTATATTTAATTCCTATTTTGAAACTCCACTAGAGCTATTTTTGGAAAGATATCTTAATTTTGAGCTGTTGTCAGATGACGAGGACAACATCTGAGAAAAGTTACCCCTTCTCCAAACTTTCACGTCACACCAAACGGAAGGTACTTGACAGCAATGTATGTAAAACGATTTGGCACACATAATCGGTGATTCTTCGCTGGATCGCGTTTCGAATCTGAAAACCTCCGGCCTCGAAGCCGAGAGCTCATGATTCAGACGTAGAAAGATCTCTTTACACGCACAGGACTCAGGTTTGATTTCCTGCCAATGCAGAATGTGTGGATGTGGATGTGCCATTATTTTCAAAGCATGGTGTCGTTATGCGAACATTGAAATTGGTTCTCTACACGATCATTCCGATTTTATGACTTGTGTAGCAGAGACCAATAGAATCGCATACAACTCATGTGTTTCCTTCTCTATGTCAGCCCGTCTCCAGACTTCCCTTCTTCCCCTGACCATTGATGGATTGGAGAGATTAGGTCAAATATCGCATATTAGATTATCTTAGTGGTTTCTTCAGCTCGTCTAAAGACTACCCTTCTTCTCCTGACCATTGATGGATTGGAGATATTAGGTCAAATATCGCATATTAGATTATCTTAGTGGTTTCTTCAGCTCGTCTAAAGACTACCCTTCTTGCGCTGACCATTGATGGATTCGAGAAATCAGGACAAATGTTGCATATTAACAACTTTAGTGGTCTCTTCAGCTCGTCTCCAGACCACCCTTCTTGCCCTGGCCATTGATGGATTGGAGGGGTCATGTCAAATTTTGTACTATTAACAATGAGCGGTAAACGAAAAAAAAAAAGATATTTGTTCAAGTTTCAAATAAAGGAATTAGTTTTCCCTCTTGTTTTTTTTCTGCTTGTAACTTAATAAGTTAATATTCTTTTGCTCATATTGCATACATTCAAAGTGCAAACATTAGTATTATACCTCTGAACTCATGCTTGTGATGTTTTGTAATTTTATGTAATGATTTTTCTTTCTGTTTTATTGTTATTTTGTACTCCCCGCCGTCCGTGTCAGTGCCTTACGCCCTCTGTGTAGGCTGTGCCGGCGTGAGCAAATAAATTAATTATAAATATAATATAAAAAGATGACAGCATTAGTACAATTTGCCATAGTAAGGAGATTCTGAAAATAGAAAAATGTTTGTATCTGTGAACTATTTTATTAATAAATAAATATATTCATTTGCAAACACATCTGCAATTAATTGCGTATTCATAAAGACAAAATATTCTGGTGTATTTAGGATGCAGCCTTTGTCTGCACACTGAAGCCATAGTTTAAGCTTCAATGTCAGTGTGAGTGTTTGTTCTATATATTTTGTATTATAACCAAATATTTAATTGCTCTTCCAACTGACTTTGTACACGATAAATGTCCTTTATTTTCAGTGTCCCATTAATAAATCCTACTCTTTTTTCTAACAGGTTCTCCATCTCCTTCCGTAACGTGGTGGCGAGACTCCGTTCTGCTGGATGACTCGTACCACATCACGACGCAGGGTTACGTTCGAAACAACATAACGCTCATTCGTCTGAAGAGGTCGGACTTGTCCGCCATATTCACATGCCAAGCCTCCAACAACAATCTTACCGTTCCAACGTCCAATTCCGTCGCTCTAGATCTCAATCGTAAGTACCCATTTCTTATAACATTTCATTCACTTATACCAGGATTGGAGACACTTTTTGCAATGTAACGCTTCATTAAATTTCTGTAGTCGGGCCAACACCTATAACAGGATTGGAGACACTTTTTGCAATGTAACGCTTCATTAAATTTCTGCAGTCGGGCCAAAGACCTATAACAGGACCTAACACCTATTACAGGATTGGAGACACTTTTTGCAATGTAACGCTTCGTTAAATTTCTGCAGTCGGGCCAAAGACCACATGAGCAGAATCTTAAGGGTTATTGTTCTGTAATTATTATTATATTACACACAATTATATATTCCAACGCAAATTGTAAATAACTGGTGAGGCAGCATAAGAAACTCAAGGCCACAAGTTTTCCACCCCTGGACCTATTCCATTCCAGGATATAACGTCATACATGCTGTTTTGCAGAGTGAGTTATTTTTCAAGTCTAGAATGGAGTGAAAGGTTTCTGAATATTCCTTAGTAATTAAAAATATCTGATAGTACATAATTATAGATATGTACAATATTTGCAAACATATGTCTATAATCAAGTCTTCATCTTCAGCTCAGTGGCAAACATGCAACGTCATGTGACTGCTATTCTATTTTCCATAGATTTCGCGTCATCCAAGTATCGCTTCGTTTTATACATCATCTAAGGTTGTTCGCCCATTATTCTTCGAACATTACCCATTATTCTCCGCTGTAACGAGTCAAAAAGTTTTTGAAAATCATCTTACGGCATCTACCGATGATGGGCTACTAGCAGTATCGACATACTGTGTCAATACAGGATGGCCAACTGGGGGGGTCACTCATTATAAACAGGATCTTTCCTTGAGACTGGATACCAGAGGACATTCCACAGGTCCATTTCTTTAGTTTCCTACTGCTAATCCGGGCGATCCCAGTATACGACTGCGGAACAAATTTTAATTTCTGTATGACTTAATTTTCGCCTCAGATAGAAATATAACAACTGATGGCTTTTACCTTTTCTATTAAACTAAATTTGCGAGAGATATAAATTCATACTCGGGAGTTCTATTCATCTGCAACTGAAAACGAGATCCACTATACGTCTGATTCTGTCCCTCAAGATGTACGTCACAAGTAACCAAAAGGTAGCTACATCGATACTAAAACTTTTGATGCATTATCCTGTTATCTTCTTAAATACCGAATATATGATTATTTAATACAAATTGGTGCTAAACAGAGAGACAATCTAGGCATGGCATATTGCTACTGTGATAAGGATTTCTGCATTGTATTCAAACCTTTGGCATGCTGACTGCGAAGCCTATTTTGAACGAAAAGATCTAATAATCAAGAAATATCGCGTGGTTAACAGTTATCACTCAATTTCTTAATTAGCAAGCCAGCTCAAAACTACTAAAGAACATAAACACACATAGCATCATGCACCTGTGATAAGGATTTCTGCATTGTATTCGAACCTTTGGCATGTTGACTGCGAAGCCTATTTTGAACGAAAAAATTTAATAATAAAGAATTATTTCGTGGTTAACAGTTAGCACTCAATTTCTTAATTAGCTAGCCAGCTCAAAACTACTAAAGAACATAAACACACATGGCATCATGCACCTGTGATAAGGATTTCTGCACTGTATTCGAACCTTTGGCATGTTGACTGCGAAGCTTTTTTTGAAGAAAAAAATGTAATAATTAAGAATTATCTCGTGGTTAACAGTTAGCACTCAATTTCTTAATTAGCGAGTCTGCTCAAAGCAACTGGCGAGAAGGCAAACATTTAAATCCGATTTGTATAAGAAAAGTAAAGCAAATATCATTTTTGAAGAACAAAACCGATAATTGAGACAAATATGAACCGCTATCGTATGCAATAACGTTGCACAGAAAATGAGACTTAAAGATTTCGTAATTAATGGAACAGACAAAACATACTATATTACCTTACTATAATGATGTCTTTCGTTAACCTATAAAACTCAGTGTATTACAGTCATAATAATGAATTATTATTCCTAAACCACAATTACATGAGAGGAAGAAAATAACTAATAGCATGATATTATTGATGTTTATACATGGAAAAACTGAAGCAGTATCAATAATTATCTTATCTTAAATTTTTCTGTTTATTAGGCAGCGAAATACATTTCTCCTTTTTAAGAAAATTGTGATACAATCGGGAGTTATTCGTAGAAAAACATAAAATTATTAATTGTTAAGTAATTTCTTGCAAAAATCACTTTGGATATGATTACCCGTTTTTGCTAATTGAGATTACTACCAATGATGGGTAGTAATTTTTCATAAAAGATTTATATCAACTGATTTCACTACAAAATATTTTTGATTGTCGCACACACGCAAACGCACATAAAAAAGCACGCCTTATACATTCTTTAGCTACATTTACTCGTCTTGCTAGTTATAGTTTTTTTGCCGCTAATATATTCTAAGTTCATTATCCTTATTATGTGCTCGATAAAAAATATCCAGAAAATAAATGAGATTATGATTTTTCTTTACTTATTCGAAATATGTTTATTTTTCCTTAGCACTAATAAAAATTACGACTCGGAATTATGTATACAACACTAAAACAAGCAACAAAAAAACTACATCAATTTTCCAAGTTGGTTAATTACATAGAAAAACACTGTCACGTGAGATTAATTAAATATGAGACTCGTTATAAGTGATTACGAACGATGGGGCTTCGATTTTGATCCTCTGGCTGATTCTTGTTGGCTTATAATTGCTTCGTTAAATCTATTATGTTTCTTGGATGATTTAAAGCATACAAGAAAAGGAACGCGAGCTACATTATCACATTTTTTTGCACAACAATAATTTTTAACTGTTTGAAACAGAAGATATTAATTTAAACTGAAAAAAACCTGTATTCGAAATTTTAATATATATACTGTGGGTAATCCTTAATTAATTAGTATTTATTACTGTAATTAAAATCTGTTTAAAAACTCAAACTTTATACCAAAATATGCGTTTTATTACATAATTTCAGTGTATTATTTTGCAATAAATGCATTATAGTTTTTGAATAAACCGTAGCATGTAAGCAAAAACATTTAACTGATCTGTTTTCTTATAAAAATAATTTAAAATTCAAATATGCATCGTAATCGGAATTTTAATATATATACTGTGAATAATCTTTAATTAATTATTATAACAGATCTAGGAGAACGAAGGGGATTTAATTTAAAAATAATCAAAGGACCCAAAGTAAAACGAATAAAAAACAGTTTTATAAGTGAAATAAAAATTAGATTTTTTTATTTTACTTAGTTTCTACTTTTTATTCCTTAGTTTATGTTTCATTATAATAAATAATTGTGGTTGTTGAGATAATTTTTTTCTCAAATTCATTACCAGTCGGAGAATAAATATTTAATTAAATTAATCGATTTACTGATAATTAATTTCTGAAAATATTAAAATAGCACAAAATTATTGTGATTAAAATTATAAAAATACAAATTTTATCAAGTTAATTAAAAGCATATTAAAAAGCTTCAAAATTGAAAGGATATAAATGATACAAAATAAAAATCAGATTGCATCAGTAGGGAGAAATATTGCTTGTTACCAGGATAAAATATTTCATGGATATCAAAATACTTTTATTTTAAAAGCGAGATATATTGTTCTGTTTCAGCCTTCACGGCTAACAATTACACGCTATAAATATATATTTTTTACAGCCTGAGTATATATTACATAAATGGGAAAAGATTATGTGATCTATAAGGGTTCATCAAACATAAAGAGTCAAAACTGGAAATTTTTGAAAATGCGAAAAATTTATTACTTTGCACATCTCAGAGAATGAAGAAAATGATATACAGTTGCTCATAACATTGATTGGACAGAAGGATTGTTCTTTAGACAATGGACCGGAAAAGTTGAGGGTAGTTGTAACGAATATGAAAGTTGATGGAAAGCGTTTTATATTAATGATGTCCGGGAAATCTGTTTTTCTAAGGTTCCGGTACAAACCTGTTCGGGAATTCTTTTTTCTGCCGGTATTATTGCTATTAACTTCCTTCATATTTTTTGACGTAGACTTACGTCTCTCTGTAGTAGTCTAATGGTGTGTAGGGAAAGGAAAAAATTATGACGCTTTTCATGGTATATTTAAACGTTTATAGCTGCGGAAGCAAATAACATAGAGGTTTGGTTTAAGTTTCAATTAACAGAGAAAGATAGACATTGAAGATTACAAAAATAATTTTATAATTTGTAATTACGGTGTAATCACAGTCGAGTTGCAAAGTTGGTGAAATTCTCGAAGAATTTTAATGACGTCAGAGTGACCGATGCGCCTGCACGCATCGGTTGTGATCGGTATATTAACTGGGTTTTAACAGCTTAATAATTAATTCCTTCCAGATTAATTAATTCATTCAGATTAATTCATTTAACAGAGGAAGGTCATAGAGCATAGGTCATAGGTTAAAGTCACATAGAGCTACTTTAATCATAGAAAGTCACAGTTGGGTCATCGATTAGTTAACTGTCCTTAATTAATTATTATTAACGATTATTAATTTAATTGAGCTGTCCTTTCTAGCGATTTAATTGAGTTGAGTTGGGTTTAGTTTCATTTAACAGAGAACGGTCATAGAGTATAGGTCAAAGTCACGTAGAGCTACTTTAGTCACATAGAACAGCTTCAGTCACAGAAAGTTACAGTTTAGAATGGTAAGTAAGTCTACGCCCCTCAATCCCAGCGGCCGTTTCGCAGAGACAGCCTAACGTCGATTTTTTTTTTATTGCTATCCGATATGAGACTTTATTCTAGAGTGTAACTGTAGTGAAAATGATACATAAAATATAGAAGAAAACATATTTTATCACAAATAATAAAAAAACAATATAAAAGTAAAAGGTTTTCGAAAGATAATTTTTATTAGAGAAATTAGCGTTATATTTTTGCCATCCATTTCTTTTTCGCAATAATTATACTCAGTAATTATCAGAAATAATTAAAATATCATATTTGTAAGTTACTCATAGTAATTCTCTATTTTACTTTTTGATAACAGATATGCAAGTTAAATAATCATCAAATTTTTAAATTAAAACGAAGCGAGCTTATATATTTAAAAATGTTTTTGATATCAATTAAGAGACAAAAAAATCAAAATTATATGAAAACGTTTAAAGCGCTATAATTTTTTATTCCGATTATTTTCCACAAATGGATTTCTAGATTTAAATGTGTTAGGAAAAGAAAGGTCAAAATTAGGTTCTATTAGATTTAATTACAACATAATCTTTTTCAAAGTAAAGATAGTTTTATTTTTATTAGCGAGATTTAAATTATATAACAAGCAATTAGAATTCAATAGATACAATAACGTTTTGTGTCAAACTTCGAATTAGTATGGTCGAAATAGTATCCAATTATGATTACTTATGACTGAACTTAAGTCATGCGTTTATTTATCTAAGACAATGTTAAAAGTTGTTATGTTGAAACAGTGAAAACGGTCACAATAACTATTGAACATGGAACACTCATGTGATAAAAGAGACTATGTTATGGCATTTAATATTTTAATTATGTGCCTCATATAAACTTATGTTGGCTTCATATGAATTAAATAATTATTTTGATAAATCTAAATAAAAAGCAATGGATATTAGTTTTGTTACTACTTATAAAAATTTTTTATTCATAGTTAATGACGTCTTCAATCTAAATTAACAGTCAGAAATAAGATAAAAACGGTTGACAAAAAATACCATTTGGAGCAAAGATTAAGCAAGTTACGGTAGTTGATTGATGGACGTTAAACCTGATAAATGCGTGGTAGTCAATTCAGATGACCAAGCATTGGACTATAATGTTTGGTACTCGTAAAATGAATGTGAGCTTTGAACTAAGTAAGGTACTGGGACTTTAAAAGTAATTGCGATATTGCAAATAAGGCACCTCTTTAAATAGTTATTATCAGAATAGACTCTAATGATATAATCACCTTTATTATATGAGCATGACTTGATCTTGAATAGAAAACAATATATAAATTCATGTAATTCTGTTCTTAGAAACTTTACCACTTTTGTTAACTTTTCCTCTGCAAGCGATAATGTTTGTTCAAGCAGAATTTTTCTCCTCTGAATATGACCTATTCCAGATGTACCACTATTCTGGTCCATGAAACTTTTCACTTCCCTAAAAGAAACGATTTTTCTGTCTTCTCACCATTTTGTAGATAGTTTTACTTCCTTGTTGAATCGTATAATACTATGCGTGAGGAATAGGTTTATAATACCGAAGATAGAAAGCAATAAGTGGAGATGAAGAGTTTTAATCTTTCAGTTGACTTCAAAACAGTAAAAATTCTTTACAAGAGCCATTCTTTATATATAGTGGCATAGCGACCGGGAAGCCAGGGAGGTCTAGATGCCCTGGGTGACAGTTTTAGGGACGACAAGGAGTCAAAACATTAATAAAGAAAATATGATATGGGGCACAAAAATAGCATCATAACCCAGGCGCCATATATGCTTGTTAATCCACTGATGTCGAATTATTTTCCGAGTGCCACTTACTCTCGCTACGCCACTGCCCATGGTGACAAAGTATCAATGCATTTACGTCACTTTTTACAGTAAAAAACGATGAGGGGGGTCTAAAAAATACTATGCCCTGGGCATCGCTTACACAAGCAAAATCACTGATGATGACTAGAGAGTGATAAAATCCTATTATGACCCGGACACCACTTACTCTCGCTACGCCACTGCCCATGGTGACAAAATATCAATTCAGTTATGTCACATTTTGCAGTCAAATAGGATGAATGGGCGAAAACATACTATGTCCTGGGCGTCGCTTACACAAGCAAAATCACTGATGATGACAAGGGATTGATAAAATCCTGTTATGACCCGGGCGCCACTTACCCTCGCTACACCACTGCCCACGGTGACAAAGCATTAATGCATTTATGTCACTTTTTACGGTCAAATACGATGAGGGGGCGAAAACATATCATGTGCTGGGCGTTGCTTACACAAGCAAAGTCACTGATGCTGACAGGAGAGCGAAAAATCTTATTATGTGCTTACTCTCGCTACACCACTGCTTTTCTACAGTTATTTTGATATTTCATCTAACCGTAAGCTATTAGCTAAAATTAAAACAATAACTCAAATTGAACAATACCTAATCATTCTGAACTGATTGAAATACGCTTTGATTTAAAAAAGGAGTTTGAGAAGTCATTTATTTAAGAAAGGTGATATTTTAAGAATTTGTATGACAAATTTTCGATAGTATTTATACTTATGCTGGCAATTAAATCAATCATTAGCCTAGTTTTAAAAGCATCGTATAAATATAATATCAGTTTGAGAACGAAAATATAAATTACGAAATCAAGCCCGTTAATTTTAAGAGAAAGATTTAGGAAGCAGTAATGTGGGATTTGATACTTTCACCACCAGATGGCGCCCATCCTCAAATCAAACCCATCACATCCACACAAATAGGAACAAAATGTCATAAAATATATTTTCTAACCAACAGTATAAAACAAAAATCTGCTAAATAGTTTGAAACTTTTTACATTTTTTCCCATTCTTTTATTTAACCATATTCATTAAAATTATCTTTTTAAACTTAAAAGTCTTGGTTCGAGAACGGTTCATAATGTAATATTTTGAGACTGATTTTATTAAAAATGTATAAATAAAATGCAAAAAGATTTTATCTAAAGGGTAGATATTAAATTCAGAATGAGATCTGAGAATTTCAATATTCTATAGTCCAAATTAAGTAAAACCTGTTAGGATCATACACACTCTAGCACTGAATGAGATAACATTATACACACTGCATCGAAATATCTCATACACAATATCACTATTCTTTAACCAAGTTCAAAGTAGTTTGAATTATCCTCTACATTTCACTAAACTATTCCCTTAACATATGTAAAAAAGAAAAAAAGGAGATACAAAAACTTGTGCCCGAACAAAGATCATCAATCAGGTCCTTCCCCTTACATCAACTTGGAGAGAGACAAGAAATCGAATCCCAAAGAAAATCCTCTCCAAGAGCTTCAAAGAAACTTTCTCGGAAGAAAAAGCAGCAATTAACCTAAATCTCGTCCACTGGACGCTGCGCACTGCATTTTGCGATTGGTTACCCTAATGCACCAATATTGAACAATCCTCCCTTCCACCCCTTGGAGGAAGGGAACGGAACAAAGGGGCAATCGCCAAATAATCGTTGATAGAAAGTGGATTCATCCGCCGATGGATTTGTTGACAAGTGTGTTGCCGCACTGTTCCCTCGGGTTTATCACGCAGAGCATTCATTCTGCTAATGTGAAAGCATCCCAGAAATGAATCCAGTGTTCAGAGATATTTGGCTCGTAACAGAAGGTCAGATATGGGAAGGGGGGAGGTTCTAAGAGGTTGGAGCGGACTTGGGGGGAGGGTATAGGAAAAGTAAACAAACAGCTATTAAGGTGAGTTTATTCGTTTTGTGTTGAATGCCATAAGCAAGCAGAAATAATGATTATGCAAAGTTGTGCCGTGTTTGTTTCTTTATTTCTTTTCTTTTGTCATTTGGGTAAGTATTAAAAAGATTGGACTGGCAAAAGTGATTTGGGATGAAAAATTGGTATTGTGGACAAAGATAAGATTTCGATTGCCGTTGTTCATTTTTCTTTTGTAATAGATTCATTTACGAACATTGAACTTGAATGCAAATTGAGTTCTCGTGAATCGCTTTCTGTAGTCTGTATTTTAGATCGAAAATAAAATTGGTATTGTGGAGAAAGACAGGATTTCGTTCGTCATTGTTCATTTTTCTTCTGTAATAGATTCATTTTCGAATATTGAACTTGAATGGAAACTGAGTTCTCGTGAATCGCTTTCTGTAGTCTGAATTTTAGATCGAAAATAAAATTTTCTTGGCTTAAATGATTTTGGAAAAATGTTTACAAGAGAAGCTACATTGTAAAGAGTAAATATCGTGTGTGGTATTCTCCTCCATCACTTCTTTTCTGTGTAGTATTTTAGATACTATTTCAACTTTAAATGATAGGATGAAAAAATATTTTAAGGAAACTTTTTTATTTATAGCTGCTTAAATAAAAATAAAGATTAAAATTCCTTTCTTTATCATACAAATTCTTAACAACAATAAAATATTTTCTGCATTTAACGTCAATTATTTATCATAGAAAATATGCTCATTACAATAAAGTAATATGGTGTTATATAATATTGGATAAAAGTATTCTTTTTAAAGAAAAAGCTGACGATTCTGGAACAAGTAAAATAATTTAAATATCAGTTTTTCATAATAATATTTCCTGTGAAGAATATTATTGATTGGAAAAATTATTTTATGTTTAGCTATAATTTAAAAATCAGACTCCTGAACAGTAAAATGCAGTGACAATTTTTTAAATGTTGTGATGAGGTTTTCATTCATTTATTATCTACAAAGTACTTTCTAAATTTGTATTTAAATGGAAACTTCAAACTATCTAACGATGGTATAATTTAATGAAAATGATAATCATACAGTTTTAACATGCAAACTTATGAACTTTATGTGGTACATAATTTGGCTCTCTTTATACAATAGATGTACTTTAAATGAAATAATAAACAACAAAAAATACTCGCAATATTCCATATATCATATTGTACATCATTAAATGCTTTATTAATTTTATGATGTGTGTTTATGCTTCAGAGGGGATTTTTGATGAAAAGTTCTCGTTTAAGAATTTATTAGGTGATTTATTTTCGATAAAGTTAATTTTGAAGAAATGCTTTTTTATTT
This sequence comes from Araneus ventricosus, assembly GCA_013235015.1. Taxonomy (NCBI): domain Eukaryota; kingdom Metazoa; phylum Arthropoda; class Arachnida; order Araneae; family Araneidae; genus Araneus; species Araneus ventricosus. The sequence continues at coordinate 3,507 of BGPR01002531.1, read as the reverse complement.
TATTTTTCAAAAAAGAAACATAATAATTATACATTCAAAATGTTTTACTGGAAATTTTATGTTCTTATATTTCCTTACGCAGATACAATTTTTAGAAACATTTTCATGTAACATAATCTACGAATTTCACGCACTGATGTCAAAATATCATAATAAAATCATTTCCAGTTCTATTATTTCATCGAATGTACAACAGAATTTAAATTAAATATAATTAATTAAGAGAACTAGTGATGATAAAAACTGAAATAATTTCATTTTATTTTCCACAATTATATTTGCAAGAAATATCCAAGAAAAATATAAAAATGTTCTGTTTAAAGAACAGTTTCAAACAAGATCTCACATTTTTAGATTAAAGAAAACAATGCAAGCTAATTTTATAAGGGATAACAAAATCATACAATTTAACAATTATATGAATCTATTATATTTTATTGGACTTATTCTAAACCATTACAAACAATAAATGGCTTAAAGGAACTCTTATTAAATTGTAATATATATTATTTAAATATTATTATTATTATTCATTATAATAGTTTATTCTATTCGTTCATATATTCAACTTATGTGTTATTTACAAACTGCTTCAAAGGAAGTAAAAAGTATATATATATAACTTTCCTTTCCTTTAAATCTTTATATGCTTTAGGCAAAAATAAATCTCCTTTTATATCCAAAAAAGAAATAATTGCAGTTCTAAGCCGATTTATCTCAAAAAAGATTTCTCGGATCTATCAAAAAGCAGAAACGAGCTTAGGTGCGATATTCAATAAGCATAATTCTTTCTCAGCACACACCTTAAGAATCTCATAATGAAGCCGAGCACTTTTGGCTCGAAGCAGCAGAAATTCCTTTTAGAAAATTTTGCTTTTGTAAACTTTTCGCAAATACTTTGGGGCCGTTTGGGGGAGCAGAGCACATCCTTTAAAGAACTTCGTAAGTAAATAAGATTAGATCTGGCAGCGTTATTCGGTTCACGTGCGCATTACGAATGCTGAATACGAAATGGCTGGCTGGCAATACCAGCTTTTCCCTTCCTAACAACTGCCAATATAGATCACTGTAAGGAAGAGAGAGACATTGAGTTTATTTTTTGCTGCCAATGCATAAGAGTGGAAGCATCTTATTCGGACATTAAGTTCCTGTTGCGAAAAAAGATTCTTCTAAGTATTTTATCTGCTGCTAGTGTTTTCCAACTCAAAGTAAAAGAGCAGCAATAAGAACTTTGGAATTTCTCGCTTTAGAAGTAAATGTAAGGTATTTTAATCGTAAAATAATTCATCATCACAATTATTTTTAATGATTCGTCAAAAATCGTCTGAACCTTCGGATTTTGATGACTTTTTTATTCCAATGCATAAGAGTGGAAGTATCTTATTCCGACATTAAGTTCTTGTTGCTAAAAAAGATTCTTCTAAGTATTTTATCTACTGCTAATGTTTTTCAAGTCACAGTAAAAGAGAAGCAATAAGGACTTTGAAATTTCTTGTTTGAGAAGTAAATGTAAGATATTTTAATCGTAAAATAATTCATCATCACAATTATTTTTAATGATTCGCCAAAAATTGTGAAAACCTTCAAATTTTGATGATTTTGTTGAATTCTGTTTCCAATGCGTAAGAATGGAAGCATTTTATTCGATCATTAAGTTCCTGTTTGTAAAAGGATTCTTCTAAGTATTTTATCTATTTTATCTACTGCTAGTGTTTTTAAGTGAAAGTAAAAGAGAAGCAATACGAAATTTGAAATTTCTCGCTTGAGAAGTAAATATAAAGTATTTTAATCGTAAAATAATTCATCATCACAATTATCTTTAATGATTCGCCAAAAATCGTCAAAACATTCTGATTTTGATGACTTTTTTATTCCAATGCATAAGAGTGGAAGCATCTTATTCCGACAGCAAGCTCCTGTTGCTAAAAGATTCTTCTTTTTTTATACTGCTAGTGATTTTCAAGTGAAAGTAAAAGAGAAGTATTATATATCTTCAATTTATATTTACTTCTCAAACGAGAACTTTGAAATTTCTCTCTTGAGAAATAAATATAAAGTATTTTAATCGGGGAAAATTTAACATCTCAATAATTTTTTAAGATTAATCAAAATCGTCAAGACTTCCTGATTTTCATTATTATTATTGCTTATAATGCATAAGAGTGGAAGCATTTTTTTCGTGCATCAAATTCCTGTAGTTAAAAGATATTTCTAAGTATTCTATCTACTATTAGTGTTTTTCTAGTGATAGTAAAATTGTGATATAAATTATGAACCTTCCTCTTGAGCAGGAAATATTAATTATTTAATCTTCAAAATAATTCATCATCGCAATCCTTTTTTGACGAGTAATAAAAATCGTCAAAACCTTCGGATTTTTACGACTTTTTTTTATTCCAGTGTATAAGATTGGAAGCATCTTATTCGGACATTAAATTCCTGTTGCTAAAAATATTCTTCTAAGTATTTTATCTCACTTGAAAAACACTAGCAGTAGCTAGTGTTTTTCAAGTGAAAGCAAAAGAGAAATAATATGAACTTTAAACTTTCTCGTTTGAAAAGTAAATATAAAGTATTTTAGTCGTCAAACAATTTATCACAATTATTTTTGATGATTTATCAAAATCGTCACAACCTTGAGATTTTGATGAATCTCATGTCAGAAGTAAAAGAGGTCAAAAACCAAACATTTTTCCTTTGCTTTCCGTTATTTTGTGGTAGCTTCAAATAAAAATCGAAACGTAAGTAATCAAAGTACATAATCAAACTAACTAATCAAAGACTTTAACAATAAATTCATGTTATTATTAAAAAACAAAAAAACTGAACCCTTATTTTCTCGTAAATTTGAAAGTTTCTCTTGCTCTGTTATTTTGGTGGTCACATATTTTATATTTTTTATAGATGTTTTATTTCATCTGAATCAATTCTTATAAATAATTCCTGCCTATGCTACCGTCTAAATAAAATATAATTCACTGTATATTAGAAAATGACAAAATAAATTTTGAAATAGCTATAGATTTTTTCATTGTTGTATTAAAGTCTGGATTTCTTTTCTGAAACTGTCGATTCGTAAAATTTAGGAAATTAATTTTTCTTAATTTATGAGTAATGAATATGAATAAATAATTATTTCAGAAATTCTAACAATTTCTAGACCAAATATTGTTTTATTTGTTTAATAATTTTTCTTGTTACTTCTCTAAATATTTGATTTTTTTTTCATTCAGAAGAAGGTGATTTTTATTTGACGGAATGGACCAAAGATAATTCTTTCTTGAATTATTTTTAAATTTATGAATTGTGCTTACACTCGGTAATCATGAGGAAATGGGAATAAAAATTCATTTTTCTCGAAGAAAATTACGCTTAATTCATTTGAGTGAAAGATAATACCAATAAATAAAATTGAATATATTTTAAACATCTTACTGTATTTAACTATTCTTTTCCAATTGTAATATAACTATTTAAATAAAATCTTTGCTTCAAAATCTAATTTAA
>BGPR01002530.1:87927-173337 GCA_013235015.1 Araneus ventricosus | reverse complement strand
AAAAACACGTTGTAAAAGAAAAACCAAAATAATAATAAAAAGGAACAAAAACGCCAACGTCCGGGACGCGTCATCAGCAAGGGAAATCCCGAACGGGCGCAAGCAAAAAAATTCGGTGTTTTCTGAACACAAAACTCTAGCAATAATGCCAAAAAGAGTTTGTTTCCCCCGGAACACCGAAACAAAAACCAACGTTTGAAAAAAAGCAAAAAACCCAAGTCCAATTGAGAAAGAAATAAAAATATAATAAAAGCCCAAGTCCATTAGAAACAAAACATATTAAACCTAACCCCCAAAACCAACAAAACAATTCAGAAACGAGAAAAAAAGTGTCAACACTCATCCAAAATCCACAATTGAAGAGACAATGCAGAACCACGCTCCACGAACTACCGTTTAAAAGTGCTGACGTGACCACGATTGAAGTGGTTAACAGTTATTCTCATTTTGGTTTTGGGTGAGTGTTGACACTTTTTTTTCTCGTTTTTGTTTTGTTTTGTTGGTTTTGGGGGTTAGGTTTAATATGTTTTGTTTCTCTCTCTAATGTGGACTTGGGCTTTTATTATATTTTTATTTCTTTCTCAATTGGACTTGGGTTTTTTGCTTTTTTTCAAACTTTGGTTTTTGTTTCGGTGTTCCGGGGGAAACAAACTCTTTTTTGGCATTATTGCTAGAGTTTTGTGTTCAGAAAGCACCGAATTTTTTTGCTTGCGCCCGTTCGGGATTTCCCTTGCTGATGATGCGTCCCGGACGTTGGCGTTTTTGTTCCTTTTTATTATTATTTTGGTATTTCTTTTACAACGTGTTTTTCATGTTTTCGTTCTATGTTTTCTTTTATTAATATATATATATATATATATATAAAGTTTTTCTTTCTGATCAATCTTTGACTTTCTTGAAAATAGAATTAAGTAAATAAACAAGTTGAGTTTAATTATACTAGCGTCCGGTTTTGAAGCAACACGAGGGCAATTTTGGGACAGACCTAGTAATTTTGATCCGCGGTCAGATGACGAGAACGGCACTTCAGTTGGCACCCCCTGTCCAAACTCCAAGCAATACACAAGCGACGTATGATTTAACATGCAACAGGTCCCATAAACGGTGGATTTTCAGTGGAACCATCCCGGCCCGAAACTTGACCGCTAGGCAACCGCGGCACTAGATAAATAAAAATCGTTAGGATTCTTTTCACAATTTTAAAGTACAGTAGAACCTCGGGAATCCGAACTACTTCCCGTTGACGGATTTTGTCCAAAATTTGATAGAAACCTACAAATTATGTTTAAAGACCACATACCAAATTGCATTCCCGTAGCTCTAATAGTTTTCGAGTTATCGTGTTCACAGATACACAGACATAATTCCAAAATTGTGTTTTTCGGAATCAGGGAGGTCTAAAACGTGGAGATTCGTCAAAATCTCGAGTTCGAATTTTTTGACGATTACAATACTTTCTCTTTGTATACTTCGTATACGAGAAAGTAAAAAGTATAATTCGCTTTTTCTTAGCATAATTACTTTGGATATATAAAATATCGAATAAATAACTAAGGTATTTTGTGTTCTACACCACAGTTAAGGGAGTTATAAATCTAAACAACAGTTAAGGGAGTTATAAATCTAAAAATAATAATTAATTTGGTTCTAAATGTTGAAATATAATAAAGTAAGAATGGCAATAACAAGAAACGGAATATTTTGTTCTTTATACCACTTTTTGATTATAGTGTTTTCGGCGTTCTTATCTTGAAGGATCATAGTCTATTATAAAACATTTTATGTTCCCTTTTTTAAATCATTTAGAAATTTTAGAGATGTGAAATCAGGTACAAAAGGAAAGTGTTTTGAAAAATTATTCCATAAAGTACGTAAAAGTAAACAAAAGATTGGTACCAAATTTGGATCGTTGTGAATCAAAACAGATTGTGTGTGAACAAAAAAGATTGACCTAAATTGCTTTGATTGAGCCAATCATGATAAATTAATAATTTTTCACGCACTTAAAATATCCCCATTTAAAAAGTCTCAGATAACATTTTGAATAGAGCATGATTGAGCCGTATTTTTCCGCTTTTTATGTTGAAAAGCAGATAATTCATGTTTACGTGTATAATAAATATTTTGTCTGATTTTATATATTTTCCGAAATTCAATGAGCTCATGTAATTGAAACAATTTCATTAAATGTATACTATAAAATATTATGCAACTCTATAATGACATATTAAATAAAACTTGCCTTATTGGCTATGCACCCAAAAGAAGAAGAATTCGTTTTTAAATAATTATGTAAAGAACACCAAACGCCTTCTTATAAAATCAGACCCAAAATCTGTCAAAACTTATTTCTTCGTCTTCCAGCGGTTTGAAAAGCGAATGTGCTTGTCCACCAAAAGCCTTTATTCAATGTTTTATCAAATGTGTGTTTCCATTAAGCATTAAACTTGATCACGTTAACGCACTCTAGAAGCATCAGAGACTTTAAAACTTTAAGGCTATTTCTTTATTCAGGCGCCCTTATTGTGGCGGATTAGAAAAATGGCGGTTTGCAAAGTTGATGCGTATTCTCAGATGTCACTTAAAGGGTGTTCAACAAAAGTGTGAAGGACACTTGAATTGAAGGATTTGCAACCCCCGAAATAGCGGAATGAATCCTGGGAAGCAGGTGTCCTATCTACTGAACTGATCCATTTCTACCAATAACTACCGATATTCATTGAAAAGAATTGTACATCCTTCATTCTAATCGTTGAAATGACAGCTCCATGAGAAAGTGTTTTCTTTTAAATGATTGGGTTTTTATCTCAAGTCTAGGACAGTGAATATCTGGTTATCTGTAACACTATCAAAAGTGCAACTGTTAAGATCCTAAACCAATTTTACACATTCGATTATAAGCAGCCAAGTCCGTAGCGGTCAAATGCTTGAGAAACGATTAGCGGCGTGATTTACAACGATAGAGTTGGGTACTGCCTTATAGACTTGTTGCGATGCCAGAAAATAATTATCGGTCTTCCATATTCCCCAGGAAACCAGAAGAGAAACCAGAAACCGGGCCGCGATTATTGCTCTCAGAGAGTGTACAGGAGGTATACTTGCAGTATCCAACTGCTGTGACTATAATTCAAACGGCAAACTTCTCCTTCGCCATTGTGTTGCTCGTGTCTTGTCTGGTTAAATGTTTGCATCGCGAATTAGATTAGCACAATCTATCCCAATATTAATAAAAAAATAAATATAAAAAATGTTAATAAAAAATAAGAATAAAAAATAGCTTCATTTCGCCGCTTCACAGCTTCTCACGCCGGGGCCCTCGGCACGGCTAGTCACCCAACCTTCACGCCTGCATGTCATTGTTGCTCTTTGACTTCGCAATTTAAAAATTTTCTGGGTATATTTTTTCCGATTTCCATAATTATTTAGAAATTATTTGTTAAAACATTTCAGAGCAATACTTTGTACTTTTTAAAAAAAAGTCTCTACGTTTGCTTTATTTCGGTGATTGTTAATATTTTTTTTCCTATCGAAGTAATGTGTAGATATAAAAAGTATCAATCTTCAGATTTTGATGTATCTTCGAGTTTTTAAGTTTTCTCAGTACAAAAACTCGTATTTAGAGTTATCTGTATGTGTGTGCCAGTCTGTGTATATGTAAACATGATGATTCCAAAACTCAATGTGCTACATGGATGAAATATACAAGGGTGATTGCTTTCACGATTTATCCGGAATTCGGGATTTTTTATATTCGAAATTTCGGGATAATTTTAGATTCTCTGTCTGTCCCAAATTTTAATTTAGAACAAATTTGTCGTTAAAATAGTATAACAATCTTAGATTATATAAAAATTAATGGGGTAGTCAAATTTTTTATCGAAGGAAATCACTTTGTTAAAATATGTTTGTTTGTGTATATCGCATTAACAGACTACATCAGCGGTTCCCAACCTTTTTGGTTGTGCGGACCACATGTTCTGTAAAAAAATATGTTGAGGCCCGATCACTAAATAGACAAGCAAAAAATATAAACATATATATTTATATGTATATTATATGCATGTATATGTCAGTAATTAGTAAAGCTTGCTGTAAGAGGAATAAAAATGCATTGTTTTATAAAGCAAAAAACGAGGGAAGACTCTTGAAGTTCCCCTGACTTCGACTATTGTCTATCGCTCGGAGGCCCACTAATACTCTGTCCACGGGGTGGGAACCTCTTGTCTACAGCAATCGCATTACATATCGCATCTTTATATCACATTAACAATCCACTCGGATTTTTACAGCAGGCTAATTTTCAAGGTTTTTTTTGAAATGGAGTAGCAATCACCCTGTGCTGTATAACTTATTAATCCTAAACTTCCATATCTAAATAACTGCACTGCTCTAGCACCGTAAGATAACGGTCCCTTCCCTCTTATGTGAAAACCGTTCGCTGTGTAAAATATGTATAGTAATGAACATACGGATGTCACTTTACGCTCAGTTATCAAGAACTTTGGAAAACTCCACATCTTGCGATGGAAAAAAAGTCTTACATCTCATGCAGGTTTCTATTTCTTCAGGATGGTCCTCTAGACGATAGGAATCGTTCAGGTATTGAACGACTGAGTCTCGGGTTCATCTGCTAGAGTGTGCATTGGCGAGCCGCTTTGCATGATTTGACGATTGTGCAGTCTATTGGGGATATATGAGGCGGCGAGCATTCCAACAGTGACGGCACCATGTTCTACTATGGTGACTCTCTCACTATCGCCGCCGAAAGAACGGATGTGACGGTTCACGAAGCCGATGTCCCGCAATACCTATAACATAAAGAAAATAGATGATCTACAGATCGTGGGCACATTAAACTGAACATGAAAGGCAGCAGAGGGATTCATTGACATTCAAACTACAACACTTGCCACGTCACGGAACACAGATCTTTCGGTTTCAAATCACCGAAATAGTGCATTAGCCTTTATATGAATCTGTGGGGACTTATTTATGTAAAATTACAATTTTTCTGGATAAAATGAATAAATCATAGGCAGATTCAGTTCCTTCAGTTTTTGTATGAACAATATACGCTGTAATTATAAAGCAGACACCGGGGTTTAACTGATGTATTTTTAACTGACGTAACTTAAGCTGGGCATTCACGACAACACTGGACTATTCCATTTGGACCAACGACCGACTTGTTTTCCACCCATTCAAGTCGACAAATTTAGGCGGGTCATTTATGGATGCTCCAAAACACATGACTCCCACCCATGCTCCTCCACACGGGTTGATTTCCGCTTTTTGGGGAGAGCACCCTCTCCTCCCTGCCCTGATTTCTCCAGTGTGACTCCCATGCACATTCCCCTTCCCCACACGGGTGATTTATCGCCCGCCTCGAAAGATCATATTTCACTTTTTATGGCCGAATGGGATGAATGGAAAACTTTGGAATTCCAATTTCTCCCTCAGCATACGCCAAGTATCATCGGGATTTTGCATTGACTAAATGTGTTTGACATCCTGTGTTCCAAAAAAAGTGGATTGGAACACTGGTGAATGTCCCGCTTATAGAGTTATTGCGGAATGAAGAAGAAGCACATGACAAATTTTCATTTCCATAAGATTCAGGTTTTTCCGAAATGAACTACACGATGGAGCGCACACTCATTCACTTTTTAAGTAACATAAGGAATAAAGAGGCTTAATTTCCGTTTCACATATCTCAAAATCGATACTATTAAGCAGAAAACCATTTGTGTTTTATCGGACCAATTGTGCAGTGAACATTCGGAAAAAATGTAGAACACATAAATGAGGTCATCAAAACAATTTGCAATGGTTTCTCCAATTCAAAGACACTGGTTGTTTCTGTCAAAAAAGGGGCCTGGTAATTCAAATTTTTCATATCCTATGAAACTTTGTAGCGGATAAAAACGGAGACTCTCTCACAAGTAGCCCAGAGATCCGGCTAGATGTGAACTGGAAATTCCACAACCAATTAATGGGGCGATTTTACATCTTCAATTATGTTTGAAACTCCGTACCGCGTAGTTACAGTGTGTACCAAAAGTTTAAGCACAACAATAATTTTAAATTGAAACTTTAAATATTTTCTTTATCTCGATTAAGGAAAGAGAAGGAGAAGCTCCAGGGGAATTTTTGGGGACTTTTTTTAAAATTCCTCCTCTGATAGTGGTCTGTCAATGGAGTAAAATTCGGCTTTATGCTAATTATTTCCAAAGAATATAAAAATGCAATTTTAATATCATATTAAACATTACAAACTTTAAAACGTTATTTTTAATCATAGGTTTTAGGAATAGAGCGAAGATTACGGTGTCAAAAGTTTAAGCACAAAACAGGTTTTATGCAAATGAACAAAATTAAACGAGCAGTTGCGCACGCATATGATATATAGGTATAAAAGAAGAACCTGACTGTTGGCTGATAGTTAGTTCAAAATGGCTCTAGGTCTAAAGAATTTTTAAATGAAGACGTATCGAAAATCTAGTGTATAAGAGCAAAACAGAGATCCTTTTCTGAAATTGTATCTGCATCAACTCTTTGGGGCCGAAATAATTATACACGTGTGAGTGTAAGCATTGATTTAGTGTTTTAGGAAGCTGAAAAATATTGTTATTAATTTGTTTCAATTCCTAAAAACGAATCTGTGTATTTTTGCTATTATATGGTTTTTATAATAAGCGTTATTCAGCAAGAATGCGTAAAAGATGCTACGTTCAGAAAATAACCCACCATGCTTCAAAGAATTAAAAAAAGCCGAAGTGAGGAATTTGTTAAATCTTGACCCGTGGTGAAGACTTCGAAAGAAAATCTTGTTCTGGAAGGTCACGACTAAGCAGCTCCCACGACAACAAAAACTTGCCTTCAACTGGGAATTATTCTCTGTCTCGAATTAAAAATATCATTAGAGAATAAATATATATATAAATAAACTATTAATAGATAGGGTGACCATATTATTTTTAGTTTGAAATCCGGACACAAGGTAGGAGGGGGGTTTTGGAGAGGGGGTCAAAATGTAGTATAAATTTCTAAATGCTGCCTGTGACCCTCCTTCATAATACTAGTAAAGAGTTTGAGGAAGTGGAAAAAAATTATGACGTCAGAATGCAAAAAATACACAATTTTTATTAATATTTGGTAATTCAAAATTACAGTAATGAAATACAGAATTAAAACAAAACTGCCAATGCTTTTAATTTTCAGTTTGAACTGGCGCCTGGGTTAGGGGGCTCCTCCACTTTCTCATCAACAGTGTAAACAATGAATTATTTTCATTGGCAGAATGACGTCAGTCTTTTCGAATACATCAGATTTTTTTAATTGCAACCCAATTTCTCTCTCGTCGCATTCACTAGCGTAAATCTGGACATCATGAACGGACGTAAACTTGAAATCCGGACGTATGGTAATCCTATTAACAGAAGAAATTTAGAATCGGAGGATGTGAAAAACCGCTCGATTACCTAATAAATTAATCAGATAAAAAAATATTACCAACCGCAATATTTGCAAATGATTAAAAATAAAACGTGTGTTTTAAATATTGTTTACATGGTTAAGATGAATAAAAACACAAAACAGTGAATCAAGATCTCTAACAGGAGTGCTCATCAAGATTTTCTAACAGGAGTTAAAAAAGTAAGTTGAACCAACCTTTTAATATGACACTCGATTACGACTTATGAAAAAGGAAGGTTGTTAAAAAAAAACTTGTCTTATTTCAGTAAAAGGTTGAAAATCGTATTTCAATGTTTCAAGCAAAATTTAGTATTTTTTTTAACCAACATTGAGTTTTGTAAAAAGTTATTAAAATTAAATTTTGAAGTAAAATTTAGAAAGAATTTTCAAAGCAGTTTTAAAACGAGTATAAAGAGAAAAAATATTAGAGGAATTAACTATAAATGTATTAGGTATTACTATAAATGTGCAAGCTACCGTGGTGCCATCTGTTACGCATTTTTAAAACATGACGATATTCAAAAGGGGCAAAAAAAAAAAAAAATACATGACAATATATTCACAACGAAAGAATTTAAAGCAAATCTAATGACATTAAATCAAGAAGAGGAAAGATTCCCCTTTTGAAAACAAATTCAGGCAATATCTTGGAGAAAAAAATAGTATTTAGAGTTTTAAGAAGTAAACAAGATACGAATGTCTCACTGTTGATGCGATGTGCAGAAGAGTGACGTCAGATTCGCTTGTCCAATCAGAGCCCTCCAAAGTTACAATGGTGCCCTACTCGAGTACAGTATGCCTATATGCGCTCCGGACCGCTTAACTTCGTAGTTATCACGCAGAGCGGGGTGACATTTCTTTTAAGACCGATAGATGGCATTACTTGAGAGCATTGAACCCAGGGGTGCCTGCGACCTTCGGGGTGACCGGTCACCGCAATCGAGGGGAGACAGAAAGGAGAGAGAGGCGGTATTTCGGTTGCTATGCGCGATAGCTATTTATTTCTCGCTGAGGAGGATAGAACTACATGCAATATAATATATACATATTTCTCATTGAGAGGAGAATAAGAAATCATGTGTGGAAAATGGCATAACATTGAAGGAAACCCGAATAAAGGATTTAGCTTGCAACCCAGATTCTTTATTGCTTAAAACGAACCATCGAACACCACGCTCTGTTTGCCTTTTACGGCAAGAAATTATTTTTTAACAACCCATCAATAAATTTAGGTGTTGTTAGATAATCTTTCGGAAAGGAGTATTCTAACTGTCTGTACTTGTAAATCGAAAACCCGGGATTATATATATATATATATAAAAGAAACACTTTTATATGTTTAATATAAATAGGATACCATTCTGTAATAGCAATATAAATATTCAAATCTTTCGAAACATCATCCTGAACTTTTTACATAGAAGCAAAATTTTAATCACAGATAGTAAAAAACAGAGATCCTATATCGATAAATTTATTGAAAATACCCTGATATATGGTTTTCCTATTAATTTCATGCATGCTTATATTAACAAAAAATTATTAACACATTTAAAAGAATAGTACATTAAATTTGATTAATTTGAATATTCATATCCTTTGATTTCAGTGAGTTTTAATACATATTAACATTAGTAGATGGCGCCACTATTATTAGAAATAGTCTACAAATAATAATATGAAGTATTACATCATTATTTAAATGTTAATATCAAATTAAAATAGGTTAATATAATGTTCTTAAAAATATATATCTGTAGTTTAATTATTACGGATGATTTAATATAGTATATATAACATATTTTAGTTAAAATATTTACACAATAAATGCGAAACTGTAATTCGTATTTAGCTTTTGGCAATTTTTGCTATGACTTTGAAGCAGTAAGCATTTAGTTAATTTTCTCGTTCTTTTCTTAATATATTTTGGAGATTTACTCTTATATTTGTTGTCTTTTTCCAACAATTGGCCCTCACAGAAGGTTGGCGTCTATAAATTTCGAAATAATGTGACATAATCGATTCCTCAGGTCGATTGGCATTTGATTGTTGGACATCAAACTATTGTCGCGGTGTGCAAATTCTGCCCATTTGTCCGATTTTCCTATTAGCAGTCCTAAAATTGCGCTCCCATTGCAGAAATGAGCACCCTCAGCAGCGGTGTAATCGCAAAACAGTGGCTGCGATTGGGTGGAAAAAGTGAGTGGGCAAAAAAAATGTACAGACATCTAAATGACCTGGAAGTATAGAGTGCAGAAAATAAAATTAAAAATTTAGTTAAAAAATTAGCTATTTTCCTCCGAACACTGCTACTTTTTTATAATTCCTAGTTTTAGGCAGCTAAAATGAAATAAAAATTTAATTTTTTCCCTAAAAAAATAGGAGGCGATGGCCCCCCCTCGTCACCACTGTCGCAAAATAAGCAGTGCGGGAACGCTCTAACGTGAGTGACAAAAATAGAACTGTTTTAAGGATGTTTTCAATTTTTTGTCTTATTTCTCTTGAAAAACCAGCGGGAGTGGTCTCCCCTAAACTTTCTCGTATGCTTTCCAAGTGGAGATTCGTCAAAATCTCGAGTTCGAATTTTTTTGACGATTACAATACTTTCTCTTTGTATACTTCGTATACGAGAAAGTAAAACAAAAAAACAAACAGACCTAAAAATGAAATATCTGTTGCCACGTTTCAAAAAAATATTTCTTTGAAGCAAGCGCGATAAAATAGGCAATGCAATGAATACTAAAGCGAAAATTCTGCTTTGGAATTGAATTCCCAAGAAAACAATTTATACTGCCACAACCGTAACAATTCCAAAAGCGCGTGAATAAAAGATTTGCTGAAATAATGAGATCGGTTTGATTTACAACAATAAAAAAAAACTGTTAACAATTGATGCTTGAAAACATTATTTATTGTTGTAAATAAAATTTACAACAATAACAGATTGCTACCAATACGCATGCGCATGAGAATTGGATTAAAAGAAATTGAATATACAATTTGAACGCCTGTTTTTGTCGGATTTGGTCCAAACTTTTATACGGACCTACATTCTTAATGATAAAACTGTGTTCCAAATTTTATCCATTTAGCTATTCAAGTTTTTGAGTTATAGCGTTCACATGACCACGGACATACAAATAGACAGACTTCCCGTTGACGGATTTTGTCCAAAATTTGATAGAAACCTACAAATTATGTTCAAAGACCACATACCAAATTTCATCCCCGTAGCTCTAATAGTTGTCGAGTTATCGTGTTCACAGACAGACAGACAGACATAATCCCAAAATTGTGTTTTTCGGACTCAGGGAGGTCTAAAACGTGGAGATCCGTCAAAATCTCGAGTTCGAATTTTTTGACGATTACAATACTTTCTCTTTGTATACTTCGTATACGAGAAAGTAAAAAGCAGTGCCGGAACGTCGTTCCGGTTCCACTACACCCCTGGCCCTGTACTCACCCGTTGGTAGAACTGATATCATCTCTACCTGTAAAAGAATGATTTATAATCCAATAGAGAGGTACAGAAAATAAATCCACTGGTTAACTTTTACTTTCAAAGAAAGTAAATCGTGGACAGATCGCTACACTTATAAAAAACAGTACTTTATCCTGGAAGATTTAGAATTATTTCACACAATATATTTGTACCATTCTCGATGAAAACAGAATTTTCAGACTGGAATAAAGCCCGTGCAAGTGAGGCAAATTAGAGTTAGAAAGTCTAGCGTCTGCATGATTTCGAGTTCGAATTGCAACTGCAGGTGGTGCAGTACAGGTGGAATGGAGAATTCCAAGAAGGTGACGAAACGGGGATTCACCAGAAATCCGCTGTCGGACCAAACTGAATATCAAGAAAGTGGTAACCTCAGGGGATTTTTTTAAAGTTCAAACTGAACACTGATAAATCTTTCTAAATAGTCCAGTATTTGTCAATGTAAGAAAAAAGCAGTCACAATACATTACATTAAAAAATATGCATCACATTAGAAAGACCAAACTAACATGCTTTTAAAATATAGTAAATAGGTGTTAAAAAATGTTGATTTCTCTTTTGCAGTGGAATTCTTTAAAATAAGTTAAAAACTAAAATAAAAATATATAATAATAATATGTGTTAACTTGAAATAATCATTTGTCTAACATGAATACATAAAACTTGAAATCTTATTTGTACAGAAATGCACAAGATTTAAATTTGTGGGTGTGATTTTCATGTTACATTACATTTAACATTTACTTACATTTAACATAACTTACATTTAAAAGTTTATTTTTTTTTCTTTTTCTTTTTTAGCTTGGTTTAGAAGATAAGTATTTTCAAGCTCTTCTATTACACAGTAATAACATAGTTATGCACATATATGACCGTAAAGCCTGCATATGTCAGGATATTCTGAACTAAGAAAAAACAGTACCTGAGCCAAATGATTTAAAGATCTTCCCTTTGAAAATCAAGACCATTGCAAATATTTGGTATTCTAGGAACCAAGAATGCTTTAGAAAATTATAAATTTACTGGAAAAAAATGGATATATTCATAGTTTCTCATAAAGTTGACAGTTTCAAAGCTTTGGAATTTTGTATGCAAAGTTGTTTATGCTTCCTTGTGCAGCCTACTTTCATTTGTAGAATATTTTGTACTTACAGGGTTATACTGCAATAATGAATAATGCGAACTGAGATCTTTGTGACAGCATCATTGAATTAAATTTTCATGACAACAGAGGCATCTGTATCAATATTTGAGCCTATGATAAATTGCGGATATGAATTATTTTGCAAAAATTCTTTAGTAAGAATTTCATCTCAACTAAATACTATTAATCATAAACAGCACTAATGTTGAATTTCATTTTAATGCTAGCAAAGTAACAGCAAAATGTTCCTTATAATAATGAAATAAAATCAGATAGCCAACAACACTTATAAACAGAAATTTTTAAAAAGCTTTAATAAATAGTTATTAACTATAATCAATAGGAATGTTTCACCCCCCACCCAACTTCCTTGTGTGTATCCACAAGGCACACTTCTTGTGGCACTTTTAGGCTTAGATGTGTTGCTTAGTGAAAAGAACCAAGTATTATTTTGGAAAAGAACCTCTTCCAATAGATACATTTTTGTCAAAATTTTATACCAATCCACAAATGTGTCCACCAGATTCCGAATTTCACATATTTAGTTCACTATACCTTCGAGTTATTGAATTATGAAACACAGAAACAAACAAATCTTTACACTTTCATATACTGGTCAAATATCTGATACAAATCTGCAATTTTGGGTAAAATGTTTTTCTTGAACCCAGGAAGATATAGAACATAGAGATTGAATTTTTTGACAATAATAATGCATTCCTTTGGTATACGCAAAAGAATCCCTCTTGTACATGATACACTCGAGACAAACCAGAAAGTATATCAAAATTTTAGAATTTACATACTTTTAACCTTTTTTCATCTTTAAACGTCACATGCCTCACACAATACAAAAACGTTGCAAATTTTTCACCATATTGCGCTACTTTTTGATTCCTTCAGTAAAGAGAAACATAATTGTAGCTAAAAACAACTCTTTTGGAAAATACTATAAGAATTCATATTTGTAAAGTTCATGTGATTGTTCTTCATAAACTGTATCCTTTATTAATTCATTTGATTTTTAAACAAAGATTTTTAAAGTAAGGAATAATTCAAAACAAAGCAATATAATTAAATATAAACAACATTAAACTCTGATTTACATGAAAAAAAAACACATGAATATATTTCCAAGTCACCTTGCAATGTATTTGATAATAACTTGCAAAGTATTTGATTTGATTAATACAGTATAGTTCATTTTTAATGATCATATTCTGATTGGTTATCAACTTTATTGTGTATAAGGATGCATACATATAGCAGAAAATTTGGAAGTACAAAAATTATATTAAAAAAAATGGATTGAAATGTAACTCATATATTTGAATCTAACTTAGCTCTCTAGTATTGTCTTGAATCTAACCCTAATCTATGTTCTGTGTAATGAAATTCTACATTTAATTTAAAAATTGTTTAATTTCACAAAGCTCTTTCTATGGCACCAAGAAACAATTATCATTCGATAACAAGAGTTGTGACTACAGCGAGATATTCCAGTCAAAATGCAAAATTATACAGACACACAAACAGCTTGACAGAAAAGCTCATATTTCTAAAAGCAAGCTTCATACAGAATAAGTTTCCCAATAAATTAATATTTAAAGAAGACTAACTTTTATATACACTCTGAATAGCATATAAAAAAATTATGGTATGATGAAATATAGTTAAAATTGAAATAATTTTAATATATAAATAAGAAAAATTAGCATAGACTTGGTATACAAGAAACTTTTCTTCTTTGCCAGAAACTAAGATTCTTAATTATTATAGTCAAAAAATTATTTTAAATATGTTTTCAATACACATAGCACTTTAAATAATATATAAGTAGCTTGATATCACAGAAATTGGTACTATTCCATTAGCAGGATCTTATTCATCGACAAATTTAAATGTTGGTCCTCTTCTATTAATGAGCTGTCAGTAAGATTCGACAGGTTTTTGTCTGGGGCCTTGCTAATGAATAGTACACAGAAATCACATTAATAAGGTTTTCCTGTAAAACTAAGAAATACATATAAATAATTTCCCTTTTCTACTTATAAGGAAATGCTTTTTTAATGCAGACTTCTCAAGTTGCTTTGTATTCATTTGAATAATACTTCTGACGTTGTAAAATTGATTTTACAATATAGATTACAAATAAGGCTATTCTTTTGATATTAGTAAATAAATGGGATTTTAAATTATTACTTTTAATAAAAGTTCTGTGGCATACTTCACAAACATGATGTTTTAATTCTACATAAAAATATATTTAATTCATAAGATCCTTAGAGCTGCAAACCTTGTATACGAGGTTTTTAAATTTATTCTGTATCAGAATTTACAGTGAGATTTTGCATAGAAACTCTTATTATAGATGTCACACACACAAGGGTTTTCTTTTTGCATGAGTTAATAGATGTGATTTTAAGCGATTTTTTTGAATAAAACCTTTGTTGCATATTTCACAAACATAAGGCTTAATTTCCATATGTAACATCATGTGTCTTTTTAAATTAGAGCTAAAAGAAAATGCGTTGCCACATACAGTACACACACAAGACTTTTCTTTCGTATGGGTCAATAAATGCAGCTTTAAATGAAACTTTCGAGCAAATCCCTTGTTGCATGTTTCACATGTGTGAGGTTTCTCATCTGTATGAGTAAGTAAATGTTTCTTTAATTGACTTTTTTCAGCAAATCCTCTGCTACATATTTCACAAATGTGAGGTTTTTCTTTTGTATGTGTAAGTAAATGCACATTTAAATTTGATTTATAAGCAAAAGCTTTATTACAGATTTCACACACATGAGGTTTTTCATTTGTATGAGTTAACAGATGCGACTTCAAAGTACTCTTCTGAGTAAATGCTTTATTGCACATTTCACACACATGAGGTTTTACTTCAGTATGTATCTGTAAGTGCCTTTTCAAATTAAATTTTTCAGAAAACGACTTGTTACACACTTCACAAACATGACGTTGTTCTTCTGTATGAGTCAATATATGTGCCTTTAAATCATCTTTATCGGAAAATACACTGTTACATATTGTACAAACATGATGATTCAATTCCACATGCACAAACAAATGTTGTTTCAAATTGGATGCATTACCAAATGCTTTGTTACATACATTACACACATGAGGTTTTTCTTTTGTATGAGTCAATAAATGTTGCTTTAAGTGAGATTTCAATGAAAACACTTTGTTGCATATACTGCACTTGTGATTTTTTTCTTTTGTATGGGTAAGCAAATGAATGTTTAAGCTGCCTTTTAGAGCAAATGCTCTGTTACATATTTCACACACATAAGGTGCTCCATCTGTGTGTATTCGTAAATGTGTGTTCAAATGAGACTTGCGAAAAAATGTTTTATTACACACATGACATTCATGTGCCTTTTTTTCCGTATGAGTAAATAAATGTGATTTCAAATCAACTCTTTTAGAAAATCCACTATTACATATTTCACAAACATAATGTTTCAATTCCATGTGCAGATTTAAGTGTCTCTTTAAATTAGAAATGAAAGAAAATGCTTTGCTACAGACATTGCACACATGAGGTTTTTCTTTAGTATGAGTGAATAAATGCTGCCTTAATTGAGCCTTCGTTGGAAACTCTTTGCTGCATGTTTCACACACATGTTGTTTTCTTTTGATTTTAGAGGTTGAATGAGGTTCACGATTAATATCACGAAGGGATTCGTCTCTTATATCAATATTATTTTTCATTTTTAAGAAATATGACATAAAATATTTAAAAGTCAATAGATTTTACTTCAGAAATAATATCTTTCTTATTTTCTTGCATTGCAACAGGTTTCTTCAGAAATTATTTTTCATTGATTTAAACACTTCTAGTCAACAAGTTATGAAGTAAAACGAGAATTTCTGATTGCATTAGAAAGTTGCTTTGTTTATATAAAAACAACTGGCATTTGCTAGATTTGCCACATGAATAAAAGGTAACGGCTCTTTGGTTTAGGTTTAGTAGAGACATATGTTTGAGACGCATACTTGCTATAAAGTCGCTTTTCCTCCAATTGAAGAAAAAAAATTCCTCGAATTGAGGAGTACATCATGAGAGTCGGCATCATCGCCCACTACAACTGTTATTATTTACAATTTTTTCGGCTCTTTAGTTCCGCATTAGAGTGTAGAGACCGTAAACAATCAATGAAAAAGCTCGGTTGTTTTGAACTTGAATTAGAGGGGTTATGGGATTTGAAGCAACAAAGGCTGTAATCCCCGCTCGGTTGTTTTGTTTTCGATTTAAGAAGTAGAAGTTGAGGTTCGTTTTCAAAGGTATGCTCGCTGGATAGCAGCTTTTATCTCAATTCACCTAAAATTTCTGACATAATTCATGATATGAAGAAAAGAAAAGAAATATAAATAGTTATTTTTTAGTTCTACTATTATGGATCTAGAGATTCATCTTGTGGAGGATTTCATGAAACAGAAATACAGAGGCGGATTTCGTTCATTTGACGTCACAGTCACCGGATAATATACAACTAATCGGAGAGTTACGGGTCTATTCTGGTACCCCGGTTGCATTGGGAGCGTTTCGCCTTTCGACCGCGAGACGTTAACGACTTTTTCTCGACCGAAAGAAGGGGTCTGATTCTCGTACCTCGGTCATTTCGAACACAGAGAAAAAGGAGGTACCACAGAGAAGGAGTCTCTGTGGGAGGTACTTTTTCTCTGTGGTTTCGAACATCTCGCTTTACGCTAGGAAGTGATGTATTTCTGCTGCGCGCGCAGCAAATCAAGCGATCGTCTGCGATATTTTTATTTATGGTTTCAGATTCACAAGGAGAGGGCACGACTTGGGAAATTCAATTCAGGATGAAACTTGGCATATTAGTAGCATACCATTAGAGTGTTCACCCATTAATCTAAAAAAGGGCAATGGCCAGCCAATTCGGAGGCCTCAAACTTTTTGCACAACTTATGTACCAGTAACTCTTCATAAGCAACAAGATAGTTTAGATGTCAGTGCACTGGACTACCATTCGCTAAGTCGGCAGTTCCGTCCTGGCTGCTGCAGTTTTTTTTATTACTTTCAAAATTATTCCAAATTAAATTAAAATTAAAAAATATTTTTAATTAAAACTTTAATTTTTATGCAGAAAATAACTTTATTTATATGATACTTGAATTACAGACAAAATGATAATATATAAACAGTAAAATAATTATAAATACATCTTTAATGGTGATAAATTTTATCTCTAATGGCTCACATCATAAAACATTTTTGTTTAGGCATTATCTTTCATAAATTTTAGAAGTTTATTCTAGATTTATTAATTAATTTCCATTTTATCTTTCATTTTGTACTAGTAACTTTATATTTCTACATTAAATTATATACAAAAACCGGAATAATAATTATCATAAAAACACTGGAAACAAAAAATATTTTGACACCTTGCAAAATTGACAAATGACTATTGTTCACAAGAGCAACGGTCCTTTAGATTTGTACGAATACAAACTTCGCTCACATTAAAAATTATCTCTCTTTCATGAGAAAGATTGACATTGTTTTTAAGTTTTTCAAAATTATTACAAATTAAATGAAAAACTTTTAACTATTTTTAATTAAAATATTAATTTTTTATACATAAAATTACTGTTTATTCATATGATACTTGAATTATTTGTAAATTTACTTTATAAGTACTAGATAATGATAAATATAACTTTAAAGTTAATAAATCATAACTACAGTTACCCACAACATGAAAGATATATTTTAGGCTTCATCACTCATAAATTTTATAAATTAATTCTACTAATTTCATACGATAATGAGTAAAGACATTTACCCAATGGTGCCTTTTCAATTATTGAAATTTCGGACCATCTGCCTACGAATTTAATAGATTAACAGCTGCTCTCTGCTATTTTTACATCATCAAAATATTGGACCATCTGCATACGTATTCAATATATTCACATCTGCTCTCTACTGTTTCCAAGATAAAATAAGAACTAAGAATTTGTGAACATAAAACGCAATAATTTAAAACTTTCAATGAATTTAGAATGATAATTTTTATTATAGTTAATATTTATCACCATTAAAGATGTATTTATAATTTTATTTTACTATTTATATATTATTTTTATTATTATTTTATCTGTAATTCAAGTATCATATAAATAAAGTTATTTTCTGCATAAAAATAATTAAAGTTTTAATTTAAAATATTTTTTAAATTTTAATTTAATTTGGAATAATTTTGAAAGAAATAAAAAAAACGGCACCCAGGACCGAACTGCGGACTATCTGAGCACTTGTTGCTTATGAAGAGTTACTGGTATATAAATTGTGCAAAAAGTTTGAGGCCTCCGAATTGGCTGGTCATTGCCCTTTTTTAGATTAATGGGTGAACATCCTAATGGTATGCTACTAATATGCCAAGTTTCATCACGAATTAAATTTCCCAAGTTATGCCCTCTCCTTGTCAGTTCGAGTTTTGAATCGCCAAAGGAACTATGGAGAAGCATACATTTGCTTCCTAATTCGAAATTATGTTGGATTATTTTGAAAAATATCCACAAATTTTAAGTGAGAAAGTCGATCGCATCTTTTCAAAAGACACCAGGGTAAGAGGTGGGAGGATTTAACTTCTGCTCTTATAAGATGCATTATAATGCATCTTTCTTTATCATATGATTCATTGTTCGGAGGGGGGGGGGGTGTAAACCATTTATCTTTTACAAACTACATTTATAATAATATTATACATTTATAGAACATAAATTGCAGTCTTTTTTTCAATATATTGATGTAATTTTACCAGTTTTCTAGAGAGAGGAAAAGTAATAAACTTTTTTCCATGCCAGTTACTTTAACATGAATAAATATTATGAATTAATATTACAAGAAATGTTAAAATGTTACCCTAATTTAATTTAATAATTTAATTTAATAAGAAAATATTAAGTAATTAAATCTCTAAATGTAATTGATCTTAGATAATTATCAAATATCATTATTGACTATCTTGATGTTGAGTAGTAAAATATTTAACTACTTTTAAAGATTTAATTACTTTAGATCGTCGTATTAAATTATTACATTAAATTATTTAAATTCGATAAAAGATTTAACTACTTTTTAAAAAATCTAAAGTAATTCATAAATTCTTCTTCAGATTGGTCAAATGGATTACATTTATCCCGATAAACCCTTTCAAAACACAATTAACGTCTTAGCAGCCTCCATTTTAAACGAAAATTTGATAACTTCTGATATGGAAACAACACTTCTCGCTAGCGAAACGAGTTTACGACAGGTACAGAGCTGGCGAGAAATCGGAGTCCTTTTTTCGACCGAGCGAGACCGAGCGATCCCAACCGGTTGGAAAAACGGGTACGAGAATCGCACTTGTCGTTAACGGGCGGAAAAAGTGAAGTCTCCCAACCCAACCGGGGGTACCAGAATAGACCCGTTAACGCTCACTGTCGTGGGAAGCATTTTTACTTTTCTGTTCCATTTCTTATTTGCTATTCCTTTAAAAGACTTTTTGAACAAATAATGCTGAAAATTAATAAAATAAGCGACATAAATTTACACAGGACAGGAAGATTTTTAAATATAATACTTCTGGAATTAAAATGTTGTTTAAAAGTTTCGTGAATTCTGTAAAGTTTTCTGATTGGAACTTGAATAGTTTTACTAGAAAAAATCCCCAGATAGTAATTTTAGTTTGCAGCAAAGTTACTGCAATCTTGCTCAGCAAATCTGCAATAAATTTGACACTGCAAGAGTGCAAGCTTGAAACAATTTAGTCACCACGCATCAGACATGTAACAAATTTGTCGCGACAAACTCATTGCAAACACAGAGTAAGCAGACAAACCTCGGATTCGAACTCCCGACAGCCCACTTCATAGCCACTCAGCCGGCTGGACTCTGAAAAGAGAAGATAGATTGAGCTAATAGATCGTTCATCTACACGTTCTATTTTTAACTGTTTACTTGATTTCATTAATTTTTTAAAATTTTGAGTTCAGAATATGATTTGAAGTCAAAGAGAGAGCGATTTTCGCTAATAACTACATTTTGCTAGTAGAATAAATTATAAAATTAGGGTTCAAAAGTAATTACTTTTAAAATGGGACAAAATGTAAATTATTATTTTTCTACAAACATTGATTGTATTTTAGGTTTAATTTTGTTTATGAACGTTAAAATTTCAACATTAAGAAAAAGGCGATATGTTTTCTTTAAAGTGCGAGTTCTATATTTAGTGAAAAGATGGAGAATTTTTCAATTTTTTTATAGACCTAGTTCTGTTTTTACAAATTATTATTGATTTATTGACTTAATAAAAAGTAGGACTGTCTAGGAGATGCTATTAAAAAACGAATGTTTTTTTTTAAAACAGAGACGAAGATCACAACCAGATATATACAACTGTATCCATGTCGTGGTGTGTAAGTGTGAGTGTGTATCAAGTTTGCAGCAAACTTGTTTTGCAATTGTGATGCGAAGTTTGTCATAACAACTTCACAGCAAACTTGTTTTGCAAGTGGGTTAGTCTATTATTCTTTGTTGCTTTGCAGAAAGTTTGCTACAAAGTTGCCGCATCAAGTTTGTCATGACAAGCTAATATCAAGAAAAATCACACTTGCTGCAAGTGTGCGTGCTATCTGGGTAGAGACCCCGCACCAGAGTACAAAGAAGAATGCACTTAAACTTATTCAAATTAAAATCAAGTATCATTTTTATTGCCGAACATTATCGTTAGGAATATTTCTAAGTTTTGAAATTCGCTTGAAAACAAATGTTGTACAAATTTTTTCTTATAGCTGACTGACACTGACTCCCAGATAACATGTATCTCAGAGTCCAGCTGGCTGAGTGGCTAAGGCGACTGGCTATGAAGTGGGTTGTCTGGGGTTCGAATCCGAGGTTTGTCTGCTTACTCTGTTTTTGTTATAGTTTGCAATGAGTTTAACGTAACAAGCTTGCGGAAAGTTCGACTTGTGGTGACTAACTCGTTTGCAATAACTTGTTTACAGTGGCGGAACAAAGGTGAGGGTTGTGCCCTGGGCGCAAAATTAAGGAATTCATTGGTTGTATTTTATATAAAAATAGGTTTTTTTGAAGCTCCTATTCCTAAGATCCTTAAAAATTGAAATGATTTCAACAAAGTGTAGGAAAATCTTAAGGATACAGTCATTTTTACAACCCGGAAACCTCAAGCTGCGACAAAATACAAGTAATATTATATTTCAGAGATTTGCTGACCGAAACCCTCATCGCGAAATTAGAAGCTCGTTTAGAGCTCCCACCCTACTGGGTGGGATAAGGGAGGATGGTTAGGGATGATTATCTCCGCAGGGTTCCTGTTACTTTCTTCTGACCTGATGGTTCCTATGGTTTCTCACGGTATGCATGATAAACACTGAATGGAATTTAGTTTCTTCGGAAATTGGTGATAAATGTGCCATTCCTATTTTCAATCAGCAAAGAGTGAAGAACGGGAAATATACGTCCATTTTTTTGCGCAGAGTAAGAGCAATCCAGCAACTTTAAAAGACGTATGTGCGCTATCTTTACATTGTTTTTAGCACTGAATATTTGCATAATTTGCATGATGAAAATGCGATAGTGTTTATAAAACGTAGATGCAGTTGTTCTGTCAAACGCAAAAAAACCCTGAGAGAGAGTGAGAGAGAGAGAAAAGCATAAAATTTTGCAATTGCTGGTAAAAATTAACAGGTCCTGCAGACCTTGCAAACATATCTTAAATTGACATTGAAAAACATTTTTAAAAATTAATTTTCTTTAATATAGCAAGGATTTTCTAAAAGAATTTACATTTAAAATGCCAAAGAATTAAATAAGCATGTAAGAAGATTTAAAATTATATTATGAAGTACATCTCAAATGTTCTGCTAGGTTTACAGCAGATTTTTTTCCAACAAAATGATTTTTAAATAAAGTATTAATGCCTTTTGCATGTACTTTTCATTTGTATATTGCGAAAAGGTAGTTTTGAAGATTATTATCCTGATCATGATAATAATTCTAAGAAATGATATCGTCATGCCCATGCCTGAAGTTCTTTTGGATATGATGTCGATAATGTATATATTTTCCTTTATTTCAGTGAAAATTATTCTAAATTTAAATTTTAGACTGATTACTTCAATTTTAGTGTTTTAGTTTTAATTAAGATGTCTAGTTCAAGCTTTTGTCTCGATAAAATCTGGAATGATGTCTTAGACCATGAAACTTCGACATTTAGAAGCTTAATCTCACCAGCAAGCAGACATAACTTTTCTGTCAGATTTCCCATCTCCTCCGTTTGTTTTGCAAAATACATTAAATCGAAAAAATCGGATGAAATTATTATACTATTATCAAGTTAAACATCTTTAATTTTTTATATGATTTAATTATAAAACTCGAAATTCCTCTTGGCAGTTTTTGTTAACTTCTGTTTTGCACAGCATAAAATAAATTATTATAAATTTATAAAATTACACTTTTATAATTCTATTAGAAACTTTGTTCCAGGCATCTTTTGTATGTTTATTTCACACTTTCACCTGATTTTTGAACGGAAATATTTATCTACTTTTAAATATACTCCAGCATGAAATGAATTATTTGTTATTCATTCTGTCGCAAAAATTTGCCTCAGTGGAAAAAAAAAAGTCCAAAATAAAACTGGGAATTCTTTCGATTGCCTTCATAAGTCAGAGAAATATTTAAGAATCTATAATTTGTTTATGAAATTTTTTAAATCTTTTAGTTAAAAGCTTGATTTTTCTTACTTTAGCTTCGTTTGTATTCATAAAATATGCAGCAATGAAGAAAAAAGAATCGGGGCTGAAGGCTCCTCAAAAGTGTTTTATATGCTATTTTAAACTCAAGATCAGTTCAAAAATGCTTTATAGGTTGTTTTTAAGTTTATTTGGACTTTTAATCTTTGCACTCCCCGGTATAAAGTTTCCGAAAAGAAAATGTGGATCACATTTCAAAAGAAAAAAGAGGGGGGGCGCAGTTTTGGTACTTGCCCTGGGCACCATTTTATGTAGGTACGCCACTGCTTGTTTAGCTTGCACTCTTGCCGTGTGAAACTTGCTGCAAGCTTTCTGATTTGAAGAGCAAGATTGCAGCAACTTTGATGCAAACTGAAATTGCTATTTGGGTTCAGAAGTCAACAGTCCTGGCCAAGTTTCCTTACTGTTATAAAATAAAATTGCACCTGCAAGGCAAGCAGTATTGCATTACTGATAGGGCATGCCACTTGTGCATGGGGAGAAACAGGCGTGGCTCTGACATACACACTCCAGCCCTATAACAAGGAAATGACATTGTTCTGTAGAAAAGACTGGGTATTGTGATGTTTCCTTCCCGCGAGTCCCGTTCCCACAGGAAAGAGAGTCCAGTTCCTTTCATGTCAGCCGCAGACCGCAGGACAGTTGCACCTGGTGGTCGTTAAGGAGACGTGCTCAAGAGTAATGGCTTCACACAGACAGCCGCCACAAAGCAGAGGAATCAATATCTGTCAGAGAGCGCATTAGCGGTACCCTTTCGTGTCACACCTGTATAGCCCGGTGGTGGCAAAACCCAAGAACCTTCCCCACGCTTGGATTTTGATCACTGGGAACAGGGAAGGTTAGTCGTTGGTCACCCGGAAGTACGATTTGCCAGTAAAGTGGAAGGAAGGCGGAGCTCCACCCCTTGAAGTAGGGGATAAAGCGGAATGTTGGATGGAGAACGAGGAGGGCGGTGAAGAACCGATTAGGAGGCTCGAACTTGGTTTCAGACTCCGGGAGCACCGACAGAGAGCTGTGTGATTAGCTCGGATTTAAAGTCCCGAATTAATTCGACTTTGGCAGCAACACCGAGATTCGCAATTTTCCGAACTCTCGACTCATCAAATTGCGAGCACTCCTTGTAGTCTCGTGTATAGATTATCGCGCTGAAAGGTGGAAGCTATCCATCCGGCACTGAATTACTACTTTTGTGGACTACGACTCCATTGAACTTTAACGTCCTAGAACTGTGAAATCACTGGATTACTGCTTTCATGGACTACGACTCCATTGAACTCTAACGTCTTAGAACCCTGAACTAAATGATCGAACATTGTATATAGTTATTTAACCTAGACTTCTATACTAGACTTTGTTCTTTAAATTAAAGCTGTGAAATAAAGTACTTAGGTCAACCTAAGCTTTGCATTTATTTGGTCGTACCTAGGCCAAAACATCACAGTATCTTCGTTTCCTTTCTGTAAACAGGGGCATACACCAAGTTTACTAAACCGCGACAGCTTTTGATTGTCCCAATACAATAGCAGTTTTTGAAGACAGTCAGCTTCTGAAGCTCTCATTAAGCGTAGAGACATATAAATGTACATTTGTTTTTAATTAAGAATACAATTGTTCTCAATAAACATAATTATTTATTATTTTTTCCTTTTAGATTTTTAAAAAAATCATTAATACTGCGTTATCTTAACATCTTTAAAATTTACAATAATTTAACAGAAGAATTAAATAGAAATAAAAAAAATGAAATGACAGTTTTAATTTGGATTTTTTACCTTTGGCTTAGTTTATTTTCCTTTTATATTTTTATACCTAAGAAAGCATTTATAAATTATTCCAAAATTGTTTTCCGTAGTAAGAGAGGAATTTATAATTATTTGAATTCTCCCGGAATTAAATTAATCAAAATACACATATTAGAAAAATCAAGAGATACGAAATATTTTGTAATCAATTTAATTTTGTATAATAACTTTTAATCATTTTATATATTGCGAAAAAATATTTACTTTTTATAAAAATTTTAATAATTTGATATAAAAACCATTAGGGTACTATTTGTTCTATAACAGGTGAACAAATAATTTAATGTGAAGGAGTTTCTTTAGAGTTTTTAAAAGTGAACGTAAGTTTTAATTATGCAGTTACTAAAATTTATTACAGCCAACTGAATAAAACTTAAAATCAGTGGCGGATTTCCGCACAGGCGGCAGCCTCGCACCTAGAGACTCGGGGGGGGGGGCGGGGTCTCAAAATCTCTTCGGCATACATCG
This sequence comes from Araneus ventricosus, assembly GCA_013235015.1. NCBI lineage: Eukaryota > Metazoa > Arthropoda > Arachnida > Araneae > Araneidae > Araneus > Araneus ventricosus. The sequence goes on along the minus strand of BGPR01002530.1, from coordinate 148,132 downwards.
CAATTATAAGCCAATTATTTTTCTTCCCGCCGACTCGTCACATGCTTTACACCCTTTGGGTAAGCAGGGTCGGCGTGGGCAATAAAAGGCCGACGACGAATTTGCCAAATGTTAGCCTTGGGTAAACGCCAAGTAAAAGTCGTAAAAACTAGTAGTTCAATTAGTAGCAGAAAGTAGATTTTAAACTTGAAATAGAATAGTCAATCTATTATTCTTCTAATTTTTTTCCGACATTTTCACTACCTGAAAAACAAATACTTCTTTCCGACTATCTAATTCGAAGATGGGATCTTGCTTACTTACACCACAGCATACCCCCGAACTCGGAGCCACAGCGGCTCCCTGTCAGTTGGGTGGGTATGTGTGAAATTTTATTCAGAAGAACAAAGGAAAAAAAAACTTAGATATTTTAACAAGCAAAACCTTGATCAATAACCGGTCAAGATGAATGTAGAATTTACAAGAAGCCAAATTGAGAATTATGGGACAAGAGAACCATTTAATAAGGTAGTTGAAAGATGAGATCTGAGAGTATAGCTTTTAACTGTCTCCCTGAAATCTCAAAATGGTCATGCACCACCAAAACAAATTTTAATTGAGCGAAATTGGTGCTCCCTCAAAACTCTCACATCCAGTTCACCTCATACAACTTCTTGAATCCTGCAGACGTACGGATAATGGGCCTTTATTCTGGCATCTCCAACGTTGTTGAAAAATCAGCCATGGATGATTCGAGATAAGTTACTTTCTCTAACTCCGCAGCTTCCGTTTCTTGTCGAAAAGAATCAAAATCATCATCTTCAGATTCCTCTATCAGTATCACGTTTTCTTTTCCATCATCATCAATTTCCTTTCTTGCTTTCATACTTGACGTCAAACGGCTTCATTTCATTATTAATAAACAATTTTCCAAAGTGAAATCGCAGATCACAGATTTTTAGGTAATTTTTTGTTAACTTGAAATAAAAGAATAAACTTTAATGGCGTGACAGAATGCTACCACGTTCTTACATTTAAAACATTATGCAAATTCTATTAAATCGTCCAATAAAATTTAAATTAGCGCATAGCTGACCAATCAAGACGAAGCGAACTCCAATTTAATGATGCGTGCGCCAGACACTAATTTGAAGGTCACTGCGCAACCAAAACAAATGTAAACATATCGCTAAACCGTCTTCCCCCTGGCGTCAAAAAGTTGGCGATGCAAAACAAGGAGAAACGTCTCCGTACCCTAAACTTAACTTTAACCAGCTGTTCTTATAATTGGGAAATGGCCCATCTGAGACAACAGAGTTTGATCCCAGAGTGGACATGGAACAGACGGTCTCGTTCTTAGCTTGTCACCTTACTGCACATTATGTACAAGGAAAACTCGTTGATCTTTCTGTTCATCGAGTTCCTTTTCCCTCGTCGTTCAAACTGAGCGTTTTTTCAAGTGAATTTCATACAAATATTTGTGGTGTCAAAAACAGATCGACCACCTGGGACCTTATCTAAAAGTATGCAATGTAGATATAAATATTGTTTATTGAATGTTTTAATTTAGTTTATTTTTTCTTGTTTTTTTATTGTTGAAACACGACTTCAACTTGTCACATCTTGATGAGTGAAACTCTTATAGACGGCAGCAAATGCTTTGCTTTTTGAGGAATGTCAATATTTGTTTAATGTAATGTCATGTTTCAAAAGTCATGTATTTTTGGAAACCTTATAATCAGAATGCCATATAGTGAGAGGCTTAATTCTATATCGAAACAGGTAACCTGAAAGTTCTTAATTTTATTAGAGCTTATCAACAGTATTCAGTGTTATTCAGCTCACAGAGCGGGAAATACAGAATCATTACATTATATTACACCACCTGCATCCCCGTGTTTAGAGCCATTTGGCTCTAAACACTGAGCCAAACGGATGGAGGTGAATTTTATTTTTTTTAGAAAGACAAAAACGAATAACAGGTACAAAAACAAATAATAATGAAAAACGAAACATACCCTGGACAGAACATAGAAAATAAAACAAAATGAAAACAAATAAAAATACGTAGAGGAAAAAAAAGAAGAGTCATAAGTAGCCGGAAGTGTGTGTCAGTCTGGGTGGATGCGTACTCAATGATTATCCTCTACAATGAGATTGTTCTCATCGCATCTGAAGCGCATTAGGAGTCGAAGTCGGGTTCTTGATAAGTTATTCGTGAGAATGTTTTTCAACCACTGTAATTTAAGTGACACTGTTGGAGTTTGGAAATGCCAAGAGAGGGTGAACCAACATTTTGTGGCATAGTGCATTGGATCTCCTTTTCCTCCGCACGAGCAGTTGTCATGTGTTCGAAGATTGAAGCGATGAAGGTATGAAGGGAAAGGCCCGTGTCCTGTAACGAACATTAACATTTTTCTATTCCATCCTACTGACTTATTTGAGACCCTAGCCACTACATCGTGTGTTCTGCGGACAGTTTCTCCGTTATCCCAGTTGTCTTGCCAGATGCTTAAAGCAGCTGACCTTATCTCAGATTTCAGGTAGGAAAGTGGCTTAGGGAGGAAGAAAGGGTCGCTTTTTGTGATGGCTTCTTTGGCTAATTGATCTGCGCATTCATTGCCTAAATAACCGTCGTAGGCTTAAGGATTTTTTCGGCACTGGATCAGAGATTATTTTGACTATTCAATCGAGGACTTACTTTATAATGCTTTTTTAAAATGACGAGATGAATGTGAACAAATTGTCAAGAATCTTCAGATACAAATTGACCATCAAACATCTTGCAGACCCATGATAATCTGCAATAGACTTTAGCCAAGTCCATTTTAATTCTTAATCTTATTTCATTTTATTGTAGAAGATGCAATCAAATAATTATTTACCTATACTTTTTCATAAACATAAATAAAAAAACAGAGTTATCAAAATTTTGCTTAAAATTATGCAGGATTACTTCTATTCTCGTGAATACAGCTCATATTTCGAAATATTTGATCTATCAAGAAACCTTAAAAAAAAGTCAAAAGTAATGCCAAAGATGATGTCACAGGTTTTGGCACATTTCATAAATAACATTTTCTTCGTGTGTCAGTGACTCCGTAAAAGTTACTCTTCTTACTCTGCAGAGGACACCCAATTCATCATTTTCAAACTGTTACTTGACAAATGTTTCGAGCTTACGAAAAGGAATGAATTATCGAGAGAAATGGAAAAGTTCTCGTGTGATGCCATCTTTGCTGAATATTCACACGTTAAAAGAAAAGAAATAAATGATAACTTTCACCTAGTCATTACGTTTATTTGTGCTAAATCTAATGCGTTAAAAAGGTATTAAAAAGGTTAAAAATGTATATTTTTTGTAGCTTATTTTTTTAAAACAATGCAATGACATTTTAAAGAAATACACTTTAAATTTTAAAAAATACCGGTTCGCCTAATCTCTCTCGTTCGAATCATCAGTTACGCTCTTCGTGTCAAAATGTTTGGAAATTCCACCCAGAACCACTCGAGAAACCCACCTTTCTCGCGAGATCTCTTCCGAGCGCTTTTGCTTCGTTTCCTGACAGAAACGTATTGGATTGAATTTTGATGAAAACTAATTTCATATCTGTTATGCAGGAATCGTTTAGAACAGTGCTTGTTTGGAAAATACATAAAAGAAAAGATATGCATGAGGAAAAAATTGTTATGAGAAATGAGTTATATTTTTGTGACAGAAAAATTGTGGAGATGTTATTGAAGTTGGACTTTTGTTGTTTTCAAGACGTGTGTGGGGGGGGGGGGGGGGAAAAAAACCTTCATTTTGATTTATGAAGGAAACTTACTTTTTGTAGTCTTAGGAAAACTAATGCGGTGAAACCTCTCCAAGGCGGTCATTGTATGGCAACTTAATTGATATAATTGGAAAGGTAATTTTGTGCACTTTCAGATGGTTGATTTCGTAGCCTTACACTTTGTAATCAATGTAAAATACGCGTAGGATTACAACATTTTTCGTTCAGCAGCATGCTAATTGGCTTTAAACACGCTGATAAAAATAATTAAAATATAGCAACGGTACTCTTTCAGTTTACTAGATCATTTCATTATATACTTAATATCTTGAGGACTTTACAGATGTCACCGAAAAAGTGATCAAATAAAGGAAGAAAGTAAAATCCAGTCAGATATTTTCGTTGCTTTTAAAAATATTAGAAGAGAAACAAGCAATTAATTATTAATTAAACAATGGAAACTGTTTGAAATGAATTTCAACAATGAAAAGCGTTGTTGTAAATTTTGCCAAAACATAATTTTTCAAAATTTATTTGAATTAGAGAAAGAATCTTACGGGAATTTTATTGATATCATTGGAAAGATATTTTTTTTAAATTTTCAGATGTAAAAATCACTCCTGTGCTGTAAACTTTTCGGAAGTTATTAAGGAAAAACTCCAAAATTTCGCTTAATTTTTAATTAATTAAGTCTAATTAAAATTTAAAAAAAACGGCCTCAATGTGCACTTTTGTAGCCTCTAAATAAATTTCGTGACAGAATTTTCCAGCTCTAGCTCCAGCAGTCTGTCCTGAAAAGCGCCAACACACACATATTCTCCTTTATTATTATTAGTAGAGATTTCAAATTTGCTATAATGCTTTTTGTAGGCTAAAATGAATTAAAAGCTTGTTCTTCATCAGACAGCTCCCAGAGATACTCAACAAATATTCGACATCCAAAAATCCGCTTTTCTTGGAGACTCCGGTTACATATCAGTAGCCATTATTGTCCAGTTTCAATAGTGTGAAACTTGCAATGATATTATTGCAGTTTCACATTATTGAAACGTGTCAATTCCTCAGAAAAAAGATAAAAACTGAAAGCGTCCCCTTAATTGTTGTAAAATCTATTATTGCAATTTGTATAAATACCGATGAGATACAGATACTGGTACAGATACAGGTAAGATATTCAGATAACTATCTAAATATCTCTCGCTGTATTTATAATTTTGGACATTCCCAACCTCGAAAGTATATTTGTGAAAGTATATTTTCGAAAGTATATTAACTTCAAAATTACCCTGTAGAGCGCCAATTAAAATGTTTTCCTATTTTCTTCCTTCTCAATGTAGGTAATGGGAATTTTCGGAAGTCTAATCAACAACATGCTTGACTTGGCTCATATATTACAATCACGTCTCGTTTGGTCTCACGTTCAAAGCAGATCTTGAAAAATTTCAGAAATATTCGTTATTGGTTGTGAAAAATTCAATTGAATCATCCTCTTTGAAATTCCAAAAAATTGAGGTAAGTGGTGCTGCTTCTTAAGCGACGATATTTTATATTTATTATAGAATATATTTAATTTATAGGGATTTGAATACTGATTTCGTAACTGATTGTACTACTTGGTTATTAAAAACCTGAGTAATTTCCGTTCTAGTCAAAGTTAATATTGTGCTTTTCCACAATATTAACTTTGTTGTTATGCAGTATGTGTTACTATTTCGAGGTTTCGCGGCTCCCAGAGTTGAAATTTCCAAATTTGCCTATTCGAAAATCCGGATCTGGGCTCCAGTTCCTGGTGCACGCTAGAAGGCTATCTTGAAAGTAGGTGGTTGGTGGAAGATGTGCTTGGCTAGTTGCGCTTTTAGTAGAGCTCCTTTGGGCTTGGAACAGAGTCCATGATTTTCGGCGAGTAACTTTCGTGTTCGAGCCTGGCAGTGGACGCAGTGGCAGATTATGACAATATGAGGGCCCAGGCCTCAAAATTGTTTTGAGGCTGTTACTACTTGGTTATTAAAAACCTGAGTAATTTCCGTTCTAGTCAAAGTTAATATTGTGTTTTTCCACAATATTAACTTTGTTGTTATGCAGTATGTGTTACTACTTCGAGGTTTCGCGGCTCCCAGAGTTGAAATTTCCAAATTTGCCTATTCGAAAACCCGGAAATTAAATTATTAAACCCGAAAATTTTCCGGAAAATAAATTAACAATTTCTTGGGAAAATAAATTAACAATTTCTTTTCCCAAGAAAACTCTATTGACGATAAAAATGTAACGTAAAATAACTTATTTCTGCTTTTAATTCTTGGTCTTCGGTATTCAACTTGAAATCAATTCTTATATTGCTATTTACATGATTTCTAACATTTATTTTCCATTATTTTTACAAAAAAAAAATCCTTTACAATATATTTTTTATTTACACGAAAAAGTTTAGGGGAGACCACTCCCGCCGGTTTCTCTGGTAAACCTTATTAGTAACACAATACTTTCTTACTATGCTGTTGCATTTTATCATTATTTATTTCATTATGGAGGGAAAGTTTTTCAGGTTTCTGTGTCTTTCAACCGGTTGTAAATAAAAATTTAACAGCATAGGTCTACAAACGAATATTTAAAAACATGAAAAAAATCCTCATAATAATGTTCTTAATAATAAATGTTAATAATAATGTGCTGAAACGATACTTGATTTTAATCTGAATAAGTTCAGGTACATTCCTTGCAGTTTTCCGGTGCGGGGCCGAGGCCCCTAGGCGCCGAGACGAAATGTGTCGTCTTCTGCTTATCTCATTCTAGAAAACACATGTTTCTTGAGTGACCAGCAAGGTAATTTATCAGTAATGATTCACTAGGGCTTATCTCCTCCCAAGCTTCGCTGGGCTGCTTTTATTCACTCCTTTATTTATTTTAAAGAGAAGAGGGCGAAACTTTTCTATGAATTGAATTAAGGCGTCTATGAATTAAATTATTTTCTATGAATTAAAAAATGTCGAAAATTCGCCATAGGCTTAGAACTACGACGTATGCTGCATAGATTCTGAGCCCCCCCCCCAGAGTCTCCAGACACGAGGCGGCCGGAACACCTGTGCGGAAAACCGCCACTGAGTGGACGTAGGTGCTTTAGGAGCGTGTTTCGTAATATAGGTAAGCCTTAGAATATTTTTAAGAACCTATTTAATTTATAGAACTTTTGCAATATTTGCTAATGAGGTGTCCTACCTGTTGTAATTGTATTATTTTTATTGTAATTGTATTATTTTCAGTGTAATTGTATTATTCGTCATTACTACTTTGTAAAACAACCGACCGCCACTTTAACAATTTTAAAAGCTTAGTTTAGATTAGGAGACAAACGACTCACCTTAACTTAATACATTTTGTAGGATCTATATTTGATTTTATATTTTATTCAATTTTTAAAGTATTAGTTTCACGCTCTAACAAATTAATGAAAATAGCACAGAAATTTCGCATTAACTTTTGATGAAAGCTAGCAACTGCTTATCGTGACAGTCAACTAATCAAATGGAATACAATTTCAATACGATCGTTGAGTTTTGTTTCATGCATAATTTACTAACTGATTAGTGAGACCAAATCATTTTTATCTTCATCAATTTGTGAATGGTCCCCTAAATTTCCTCTTGACAAAATCTTCGCTGTAAAATGTGAATTCCCCCAATTGTACTTACTTGTGGGAAAATAAGAATAGTAATCCCATTTGGGCGTTTGAAAGAGGCCACAAATATGTTCTTCCTATTACTTGGGGAGAACGAATTCTTTTTCTAGGTTCAAATTCCCTTTGAAAACTGCTGGAAAAATTCATTCCTCTAGCCTGCAATTTAAATGTTAACTTAATTATTTGACTTTATAGAAGTTGAATAATAAATTCGGTAAAAAATATACTTGCATTTCAAAAATTTTTTAATTTTATTTAATTTTAATAAATTTTATTTAATTTAATGTTTATTAATAACATAAATTTTATATTTTTTAATATTAATAAATTTAATTTAATAAATTATAAAAATTAATTTAATAAATTAAAAATAATTAATAAATTATAATTAATAAATTATAATTAATAAATTATAATTAATAAATTTAATTTAATATTATTAATAAATTTTATTTAATTTAATAAAATTTAATTTTATTAAATTTTTGCATTTAAAAAAAATTTAATATTAATTTGCTCGTCGAAAATTTAAGTAACGGAATATTTTACATTGGAATTATTTTATATTTTTAATACCATAATTGTAATTGAGAAATTCGTGGAATATCAGTAATGAAATCTCTTTCTGTACTCTTTTTTTTTATGTAATTTTGGGCCGTATTCATAAAGAAAATGATTTCTACTTTCTTTCAATTTCCTTCATATTTTGCAAGATACTCGCAAAATATGAAGGAAATCCTTCCGCTTGTATTCATAATTCAAAGAACCTATACTTAGTATGAGTAGAAGTATATCCTTATACCATATAAAAGTAAATGGGTAATATAAACTTGGCCTTTTACTTTAAATAAAAAGCAAATCCTTCAAAAGGCTGAGTTAGCCAGTAGGGACTCCCTCAGTAGGAAAGTGGTTGTTTTATCCGATTCCCAGCAAGAGATGAGATGTGGTCAGGTCTTATTTTTACTTATTATAGCTTAAATATAATAATTTTAATGACAAAAAAACAAAAAAATATTTTTATTTTAGATATAATAGATATTATGAAACAGCAATTTTACTTTTGATTTGCATGTAACCATTAAAACTAAGAGTCTAATTCATGGGATCGGCTGAATTTTTAACCTAAAACATTCACTGTCATACCAAGTTTCATGCTGTGTAGCGAAACCTAATATTTTCGAGCTAATCTACCTCACTACTTGGGGATTTGAAAATTATCTCTCTTATACAAATTCATTTTTCGTGAATTTAAAAAAAAGTAATTTTTTTGCAAGTTTTGTGAAGTGCTGATAAATTTAAAGAATCTGCTAAATATTTAAAACCACTGTCATAAACGACGTGGGAATGTCTACCTCGAAAGTGGGAAATCTAGGAGAGATAACACTGAACACAATTATTTCAGCTTTGAGTACATATTTTGAACATACTAGTGACTAAAAACGAAATCCCAAATCCAAAATATCGAAAATAAACGTCATTTGATTTTATAAGGTAAGGTCATTATGTATACTTACAATGGAAGTAAATATTGTGAATAAGATATTCAAATATTTAATATAGATATCGATTCATACATTTAAAAGGCTTTAATTTTTTTGAAAAGTATTGGTATTCACATCTTTTAAAACTGTATAGGAATTCAAAAGTTAGTTGAAAGAACACCTGACATGAGGGAGCCTGAATTTACTGAGAAAAGGAAAAAATTGCTGAAGAAATCGATCAGCTTATTTCACATGGCAAAGAATACTAATTCAATGTTTTCAGTCTATGACTGATATGCGCATTTTTCTTTAAGAAAAGACCTGAAATTTGTCGAAAACATGAGACATCGTATGGATTTTATATTATTAGGATAGATTCACAATCTACTGAAGACAATCTTCTTAATTATTGCAAAACTGAAATGCGTGTTATGAAATATGGAACAAAGATAACTATATTTTAACCTTTATTCTAGTATTGCATCTGAAATTGTACTTTGTATGAGTTGAGCAGAATTATTTTTCTTATTTGATTTATCGTACCTTAATTGAACTGAAATGTTAACTTTACTAAAAATAATTTATTATTCATGTGTCTCTTAACTCCTTTATATACCAATTTGTGCAATGTAATAAATAATAAAGAGCAATAAATTTTTTTTGTTGTATGAAAACTAGAAAGGTCCGGCAGGCCAACAATTAACTTTAAAGGACCTTGTCTGTTCCGGCCTGGTTGTTTTAATCATAAACCACTTATGATTAAACACGGTTATAAACCAGGTATTATTTTAAGATATTTTTCAGCATTATAGAAGAATCAGTATTATTTTTGTCTATCGGAAAAAATACTGAGAACCTTTTCCTACCTAATATCACTCAATGTGTTTTAATAAAACATTAAATCTTTATGATTTCTGAATGTCATTTAACTGATATCTATTCATGATGAATTTATACAAGTAATTGGTGACTTAATCAAAAGCAAATAAAATTTTCTTTGAAAATCTCGTCCAGAATCTTTTACTTACATACATTATCTTTGTGCACTATGCAGAATTGATTAATATATGATAATCAAGTATAGTATCATAAAACATTTGAAATATATATTTAAAATCCAAATATTATTTGAAAGAATCTACAAATAAAAAATTAATGGATAATGTAATCAAAACATATGGGTCTTGAGTTATATGCTGTGATTGAATTCGATTCGAAAAACTCCTAACGCAGCTGAAAAGGGAATTATTACAAGAAAATGTGTGTTTTCTAAGCAATATATCATTTTTTTATTTTCAACAGCACAATGAAAATAAGGGTCAAACTGAAATTAATCCATTCAACTAAATAGTAATGGATTTGAAAACTTATATATTTAAAACTAACTTTGAGAAGGAAATAGAAAATGAAGAAGAAATAGAACACGAAAGCGACGCTTAAGAATAAAGAAATTGGTAATACATAATAAAATATTTTGAAAGAAAGGGATTTTAAATCAGTGTTTTTTACCAAAAAGAATGGCTTTTGAGATTTATTCAGTCTTCATTATAATGTATTTCGTATAATTTTGTTGATATTTTGATTATTATTATTAAGGTGAGTTGAGGTTAAATAAAATGCGTGAAACTTCTAATTATATAAGAGTTACTAGCAGGTATGTCCTTTTCATGATGCTCAGTGATTGACGTCATTGAAGCAGAATGGTTTGAATAATAATTTGTTAATGATATAAACCCACAAATATTGATAGTCAAAAGCGAGACGAGCTGAAATATTCTTGGTAAACTCATTGATTTTATTAGATCATAGAAATGAATTTATGAACTCCTTCCCACAAAACTATGGTAGTTAAAACTGTAGTTATTCAGTTACTTATAGATGTGCAACGAAAGCATATTGTAAAATGTGAAGTTAATGGGTGATGTATGTTTATCAGTTATTTCATCTACTTGGTGAAGTTTTTGAGAAGATGCATTGTTTTCCTATATCGTCATATGTTAGTAGTTTTAAATCTATAGTTTTATTTCAAAACCGGGAATATCGAGATCAAATCCAAAAGAAGTGAAATCTTTGGTAGTTTCTGTATCAGATGTAACACCAATTTTGAAAAAAACTCCCAAGCATCTTGAGCACGAATATTTAAAAGTACTCTCAACTTTATAAATCTTTAAAGCACTATGAGAGCTCCTTCATGGAAACCTTAAGTTACCTAAGGTTATAATTCCTCTATTAGCAGGATGTCCCCACAGCGTAAGTGATTGGCCTCCTTTTGTTTGCAGGATTTATTCCATCAATGTAGAATGGAAGTCTTCAGTATTATAGATAGTAATTAAGCTATGAATGATATATTATTACTGTACTTTTCTGTTTGCTTTCATAAAATACTTTTGGTTATTGTAATTTAATTTTGAAATTAAACTAGCACTCTATGAATAATAAGAGTAAGGGAAGCGTCATTCATGCTTACGTCGGCGTCATCTGGGATCTCCTAGTATTTGCTTTTAAATATATGTTTCAATAGGGAATTTCACCACGCAAGCAGCACTGATTCTTCCCCACAATTCTTATAGGTTGCCTGCCGCACTCAGATAGTGGGAGATTTAATTAAGGAAGGATCACTTGCTTAAAGATCAAGACATTATTCTGATGAGTACCTTATATTCTAATCAAAAATAAATATGAACAGTTTAAAGATGCACTAAGTTTAAAATAAAAAATTAAAACTTTACAAGTATAGCCTTGGTCCATATCTCCAGAGAACTTGTTTAGGGGCACAGTCTTGGTTAGCTTGCATGATACACCCTGTGACAACATTCAATAGAGTCACAAGAAAAAAGAGTGGATGACCTCAGATGTGTTTTGGAATGGTTGTAAACTAATTTATACTCTATTACGCAAGAGGTTCAGCTGTTTAATTTTTGACGACAAGAAGGAGCATCTCAGACAAAATAAAGCAATCATAATCGGGTACATTTCAAGTTCCCTCCCGCTTAAGTTGTTAGTTTTTTTATTAACAGCCCTGTTTTGATAATGCATGAGGGGCCCTGCAATTTGACCTCAGATTGCGAGAACGATACCAGCCATCAATAAAATTAAAGCTTTTTATTTATTTTTTATATTCGTATTGAAATGTATTGGTTAGTATTTTTCTTTGGCTTCTAGATAATTATTACGCGGTATCTATGATTTAATATTGTATTATGTTTTACCAGTTGCACCATTCTCTTCTTCTTCATCCAACTGCTCCAGTTCACTACTGTTTTAGGAAGGTTCAACCATGCGTCCTTTCTCCAATGCTTCATATTGATTTATACCAATTAGAGACAGAATTGAATTAATGGTAAACTTGAATTCTGGCTGGACATACAAATCAGAGTTCTGTTTATATTGTCTGACGACAAAGTGCCACTGCATAATGTCCTCCTTCAGGTCGACAAAACTGAAGTTTACATTTTTCTGACAGTTTGACTGTTATTTATTTACAACAAACAAAATGGAATAGTACTCCTACAGAATTATAAAAAAAACATTACAAAATTCTTTAATTACTTTTCAATTCCAATGCCATGTATGTGTAATTTGTCCAGTAATAAATTAAGGTTTCAGTTAATTTATTTGTCTTATTTCCACATTTATTATAGCCCTTAAATATAATAATTACAAATGACAAAAATAAAAATAAAATTAAAAACCGCCATTTGATTTCCAGTGTAACCATTTTAAACCAAGAATCAATTCATGGATTCAGCCGAATTTCTTAACCCAAACACATTCACTCATACACATACCCAATTTCATAGTTTCATGCTGGTAGCCAGAAACCTAATATTTTCGAGCTAATCTACCTCACTACTTGGGGACATTTGAAAATTATCTTCTTATGCAAATTCATTTTTCGTGACTTTAAAAAAGTAATTTTTTTTGCAAGTTTTGTGGGGCGCTGGGATAAATTTAAAGAATCTGCTAAATATTTTACACCAAAACCACTGTCATAAACGACGTGGGAATGTCACCTCGAAAGTGGGAAATCTGTGAGATAACCAAGTAACACAATTATTTCTAGCTTTGAAATACATTTTTGAACATACTAGTGACTTAAAAACGAAATCCCAAATCCAAAATATCGAAAATAAACGTCATTTGATTTTTTATAAGGTACGGTCATTATGTATATCATACTGAATGAAGTAAATATTGTGAGCAAGATATTTCAAATATTTAATATAGATATCGATTCTGCAAATTAACATTTAAAAGGCCTTATAATTTTTTTGAAAAGTATTGGTATTCACATCTTCTTTTAAAAACTGTATAGGAAATAATTCAAAAGTTAGTTGAAAGCAACACCTGAATTTAAAAGGAGGAGCCTGAATTTACTGGAGGAAAAGGAAAAAATTGCTTTGAAGAAATCGATCAGCTTATTTCACATGGCAAAGAATATTTCCGAATTCAATGTTTTCTAGTCATAATCGATAGTGGCGCATTTTTCTTTTAAGAAAAGACTCGAAATTTGTCGAAAACATGAGACATCGTATGGATTTTTATATTATTAGGATAGCATTCACAATCTAACTGAAGACAATCTTCTTAATTATTGCAAAAACTGAAATGCGTAACGTGTAAGAAATATGGAACAAAGATAACATATTTTAACCTTATTCTAGTAATTCGCATTCGAAATTGCATTTTATGAGTTGAAGCAGCAATTATTTTTCTTATTTGATTTATGTACGCTTTTGAATGGGACTGAAATGTTAACTTTACTAAAATAATTTAATTATTCATGTGTTCCTTAACTCCTTAATATACCAATTTGTGCAATGTAATAAATAATAAAGAGCAATAAATTATTTTTTGTTGTATGAAACTAGCAAAGGTCCGGCAAGGCCCAGCAAATTAACTTTGCACCAGGATCCGCATTTGTTCGTTCCGGCCTGGTTGTTTTAATCATAAACCACTTATGATTATTAAACACCTGGTTATTAAACAACCAGGTATTATTTTAAGTATTATTTTTCAGCTTATTATAGCAAGAATCAGTATTATTTTTGTCTATCGGAAAAATACGAGAACCTTTTCCTTGACCTAATATCACCAAGTGTGTTTTATTTAAAACATTAAAATCTTTATGGATTTCTGAATGCATTTAACTGATAGAGATTATCGTATTCATATAGAATGACAATGGCACTTGGGTAGACTTTAATCAAAAGCAAATAAAATTTTCTTTGAAAAATCTCTGTCCAGGAATCTTTTAAAATTCTTACATACGCATCTTATTTTGTGCACTATGCAAGAATTGATTTAATATATAGATAATCAAGTATAGTATCATAAAAACATTTGGAAATATGAATTATTTAAAATCCCAAATATTATTGGAAAGGGACCACAAATAAAAAAATTAATGGATAATGTTGCGGCATCAAAACATATGGGTCTTTGAGTTATATATGCTAAAAGATTGGGAATTGCTGATGCAAAACTCCTAACGCAGCTGAAAAGCGGAAATTTATTACAAAGACAAATGTGTGTTTTCATAAAGAAGCAATATATCAAGTTTTTTTTATTTTCAACAGGACAATGAAAATAGAGGGTCGCTGAAATTTAATCCATTCAACTAAATTAATGTGGATTTGAAAAACTATATATTTGAATGCTACTAACTGAAATTTTGAGAAGGAAATAGAAAATGAAGAAAAGAAACACAGAAATAAATGATAACGTTAGAGAAATTAGAGAATAATTAGATAATAATAATAAAAAATATTTTGAAAGAAGGGATTTTAAATTCAGTGTTTTTAACGTCAAAAGAATAAGCTTTTGATTTTATTCGTACCATTCAGTAATGTATTTCAGTATAATTTTGCTGATATTTCTGAATTATTATTATTATGATTGCAGTTTATGGGATTAAATAAATGTGTGAAACTTCATTTCTAATTGGTTACTAAAGGTTATAGTCCCCTTGTTTCTTCATAGATGATGGCAAGATAGTTTGATAGAGTGATTCTGCTTCATATATATATAAACCCTCAAGATATTTATGACCTAGTCGAAAGCAGAAAACGGATTGCTTGAAAAGTATTCATTAAATGGACCCATAAACCTGCAATATTATTTCGATTTTTATTGATTAGATCGCAGAAATGAATTTATGAAGCTTCCTTCCCAAAACTAGTTATTAAAACTGTAGTTAGTCTGTTTCCTTATAGATGTCGCCACGACATATTTAAAATGTGAAGTTACTGGGCTGATGTATGTTTCATTTATTTATCTCATGGTGTATAGTTTTGGAGAATGCGATGCTGTTTTCTATATCGTCATATGAATAGGATTTAAAATTGCATAGTTTTATTTCAAAACCGGGAATACACTATCGAATCAAATCAAACAAAAAGTGAAATCTTTGGTAGTTTCTGGTATCAGTATTTACACACTCAATTTTAGAAAACTCCGTAAGCATTCTTGAGCACAGATATTTTAAAATTTCCAACTTTATAAATCCCTTTTAAAAGACAAATTTATGAAGCTTCCTTTCTGAAACCAGTTACTAAAGTTATAATTCCTCTATTACCTCATAGATGTCGCTCCTACAGCGTAAAAGAGTGATTGCCTTCCTTTTGTTTGCAAGGTTTATTCCTCAATGCTTAGAATGCGTCTTCAGTATTGATAATATAATTAAGTATGAATGATATATTATTACTGTTACTTTTTTATGTTTGCTTTCATAGCCATGCTGTTGGGTTATTTAATTTAATATTTGATAATTAAACTAGCACTTATGAATAATAAGGTAAGGAAGCGTCACTGAACACGCGGGTCATCTGGGATCTCCCTATGTATTTTTTAAAATATGTTTAATGGGAATTTACAAACCACGCAAGCAACACTGCATATCCTTCCCTTCCCCATACAACTCTAAGGTTGCCTGCCGCACTAGAGCAATTGGGAAGATTTAATTAAAGGAAGGGATTACTCTGCTTAAAACTCGATTCAAGTTATTCTGATGAGTGCAATTTTATATTCATAATAAAACATAAATAGAACAGTTTAAAGATTGCACTAAGTTTTTAAAAGGATAAAATATAAAAAACTTTACAAGGGGCTGCCCAGTTGGTCCATCTCCAGAACTGTTTAGGGGCGACTGGGTACTAGGGTTGGGAAGCTGGGTGCTGATACACCCTGTGACAAATCTCAATAGAGCGCATAAAAGAAAAGAGTGGATGACCTCAGATGTGTTTGCTGAATGGTTTGTAAAATATTTCATACCTATTTACCAAAGAGGTTCATGCTGTGAAGGACAGCATCTCAGCAGAATTTAATAAATCGATAACTCAGTACAGTCATTTGAAGTTCCCTCCTCCAATAGCAACTTAGTTTAGTTTTATTAACGCCCTGTTTTGAAGCAACACGAGGGCCCTCGTAATTTTGAGCCCCTATCAGATTGCGAGGACGATACCTGAGCTACAATAAAAATGTTATTATTTTATTTTTTAATCATGAAGCCGGTATTGAAATATTGTTAAATAACATTTGAGTCGCTTTTGGCTTCAGATATTATTAATCGATAATTAAGAAATAATGATGCAATTTATTTACATTAAGGAATTAAAATTTAATTGAAAATATTTGAAATTATGTTAAGATATCGACCAAAATTATAAATTTGTCTGAAAACATCAGACTTCGAAACTCAGAGCCCTACTTTTCAACAAAATTTATGAAACCTTTTTATGAAAGATACAAAATATCTGTTTGCTGATTTCTACAAATTTACTAATAAAAATAAAAAAATAATAAAAATAAGTATTACAAACTTATTCGTAGTAAATCATCAGCTGATTAAAATTGAATTGTGAAATTAGTTTCATAGAAAAAATATGTTGAATTTAAAGATAAAATCTTTGGTAAGAGGTTATAAATATTACGTTTAAATAATGTTTTTTCTCAAAAGCATAATAAAATACATAACAGAAGTTCATTTGGATTATATGGTTTTTAAGGAAACTTGGGAATAATTTTACTAAACAATTTCGCATACCATTTGCTCAGAGAAGCGTAGGAAAGTTTTCCCGGTTTAGAACTCTGAGAAAATTCATTGCGGTAGACAAATTTCGTGACTTTCATGGCAAAAATTGAAATTTCTTATCTATAGGCAAAATAACCAAAATAATTCGTTTGACTTTTTTAACAATATATCTATCAATGAAAATTATAAGCAACTAAAAAAACCGATAAAAAAAGTTTGAAAGATTTTTAATGTTTTCCTAGCCGTTTTATAAATCCTTTTCGCAATGCTGTTAGTTTATGTGCTGATTGGTTTTGGTGTGTTTTTAGAAGTTTCTTTAAGGACTTGACTGACCCTTGACTGACTGATAAGAATATGAATACAGTGAAACCTCTTTAGTGCGTCGTTTTTCCTTTGTCCCTATTCATTCCTCTTCATTTCAATGTCAAAGAAATTTTTATAGCGTTGCAGTTATTCAAATGTGTGTCGCTTAAAATTGAAGGAGTCAAAAATTCTTAAAAATATTAATTCAATTCGCAGTGGTTTAGATAGAATCCAAAACCGAATGTTCAAATGATCGAAACTAATAGATATTTTTAAGAAAAAGAAACATAATTAAAATTTAAATATTTCTGTCATACTGTCTTCTCTAGACTTCAGTAATTCCACTTTTTTCCCACACAAATTTAGCAGTAGGAACTATATACTATTTAAATAGGAATTATATACAATTACGATTCACGTTCAATTATCTTTACTTTAATTAATATTTTTCTTATAATCTCGGAGTCCACCCTGGATCTCCTCCGCCATGTCTCCCGCGCAGCTGTTTTCCTCTCTTTTTCCTCCACTTCTTTGGCCGTGGGGCCGGAGCAGTTACGGGGAGGCTGCTGGCATAGCAATTTCTTGCAAATTTCTCTAAAAAGAAAGACCAAGAGAGACAGTTGCAGTAAAGATAATATTCATAATAAAATAATCTAAAATATCGCAATATATCCTATATAAGAATTAGATTTTGTTATATTTTCTGTGATAAAAATCCAAGAAAAAAGAAATATCTATATATGGTTACTCAAGAAGGATTGCAGTAAAAGTGTTATACAAAAAAGTTCTATGAAAGTCCTTGTGTGTTTTAAATTATTTTAAAAAAACTGAAATTTTTAAAATTTAATTGTATTAATATTATTCGTAATTATAAGCATAATTAGTACGTACAATTAGCTCAAAACCCAAACATCCAAAAAGAAAAGTTCTCTCCAGAGCCAAATTGTTCCATACCCTCCCCGTAGTAAGTGGTAAAAAGTCACACGATCTCGAGCGTCGGGTTTCGGGGGTGAAAAGCGGGTGAAATGGTCATTTTTCACAGTTTCTCGAAGATATCTCGAAAACTATTCAGTTTTCAAATTACAATGGATTTAACAAACTAAAGAGCGTATAATTCTCTACAAATTCATACATTTATTTTTCTTCCAGCTTTAATAGTCTTGGAGATAATGGGTCTCAAAGGTTGCCGCCATCTTGGATTTCCTCCCCCTTTTCAGCTCGTGATATAAAATAAATAATCAATATAGTTTTTAAATTGGTACAAATATTTCTTGAGGTCTCTTATTTCACATAAGTAGAATCTCGACCCTGGGGTAGGAGCTCGCGCCACTCGCTCAGATTTCTATCCCTCCCATTTTTAGATTTTTCTCGATATCTCAGAAAATATTCAATTTCAAATTGAATTAATTAAAAATTAAAATTTGTAAAATTCTACAAATACATATTTTTTTCTAAGCTTTAATATTTTCCAAGGATAATGGGTCTCAAATTTGCTCCGCCATCTTGGTTCATACCCCTTTTAAAATTTTTTAAATATCTCAATTTATTCAATTTCCAAATTTTATATAATCAGAAATTAAGGAGGCGTAAATTCCTACCAAGCGTATTATGGTTTTAATTTTCTTTTACTTTATTAATTTTTTGGGATAATGGTCTCAAAATTTGTCCTTAAATCTTGGATTTTATACCCCTTTTTGTTTTCTTAAATACATGAACTATTAAGCTAGAAAGAAGGAAATATAAAAGCACATGCATTTTATTTAGGAATTTTACGATAGTTAATTTGCATTACATATAATTAGTAAATCAAATAGTTTCGAGATATTCAAGAAAAAATTATTTTATTACCAGTTTCAAACTACTCACAAAACTATAAAACTATAAGAAAGAAACTCTATAAATCATGAAAAAAGTAAAGTATCTATCTATGTAGAATGCAGCTCTTTAAGGCTTTTCTAATTTTATATGAATTTCAATTTTGAGATAGTTATGAGATGATATTCAAGAAAAAAGGCTGAAAGGGGTAATCCAAGATGTCAGCCTTTGGACCACTTATCTAAGACTATAAAGCTGGAAGAAAAATAATGCTTATGAATTTATAGAAATTACTACGCTCTTTAGTTTGGCTTAAATCCATTTTAATTTAGGCGAATGGGTTTCAGATATCTCTCGAAATATGTAAAGATCATTTCTACCCTTTCACTGTCCAGGCCGTGCTCAGGATCCGGGCTTTACACTTACTAGGAGGGAGGTTATGGAACAATTTGGCGCCGGAGAGAACTTTTCTTTTTGGATGTTCAGGTTTAGCTGATTTTTAGGTTAATTGTACTGTAGTAAATAATATACTGATATTATTGTATAAATCTAAAAACAGAATTATGCCACATACCAACGACACATGCAGAGACATTTCTGAAGGTTACATTTCATCCTCTTTTTTTTGGATGTTTCAATTTAGTTAAAGAATTTACATGTGCAGGGCTTAAATGTGATCTCTCATTAATAAGGAGCTGTTATAGTATTAAAGATAGTTGTTATTGAGTTTGATGGTGAATTTTTTTTTATAGCATTCGAAATGTGTATGAAAAATTAAAAAGCTTTAACATACATCTATTAAAATTATTTTTCTTTGCTAGACAGAAAAGAAATTGTGAACTTTCAAGAAATATTTGTCTTTGGGAGTGTAAGAAAAGTCACTAGCGGATCACTACCCATCACGAGCGGATAATGTGCATATATATTGCTGGCAATATACGAAATGCCTGATTCTATAAAATGCCTAGGCCTTTTATTGAATGACACATGCTATTTAGGCAAACTATGAAAAAAAGATTATGACAAGGCTATGATTTAAAAGACTTGCATTCCTCAAAAACACAAATGTTATTTGTAAAAAAATAATAAAAGAGTGCCATTAAAAAATGTTTTATTCAAAATACGTAAAGGAAAATAAAAGTTATACATATCAAAGTTTATGCATTTCTTATTAAAGAAAAAAAAATGTTAACGGAAGAAAATAATTTTGAATTGCACTTAATTTTATTTCTTATAAAATCGAATCCGGCTTGTCATTTGACATTCTATACAATTTCTAGGAAATGTGTGAAATGTTTCGTTTCATACATTGCCGGCCAGTTTTCGGCATTCTATAAAATGCCTAGATATTCTGTAGAATGCCGGCTTTCATACATTGCCGGTAACATATACATAATGAACTGAATGTTGACAAGTGATCTATTAGCATGCATATAAACGGTGGACGGATAATCAGAACTCAATAATTCTTCAAGAACATGAGAAACTCATAACCTTGCACCCATCTGACGACAGTATATCGATTTAACATTCTGCTGAGAAAATCTCGATCAGTTACAAAAGAAATAAGAGGTATTAGATAATATCATTTAAGTGAAACACTCGTGCAGAAGTGTTGAGCAGATAACAACAGAATAGATATCCTCAGGAAGAATCTTATCCCGATAGAGAACAAATAGTGGAATGGATCAATTGATAAGGGGAACAACACTGTGTGATACTTTCTTCAAACATGTCGAAGACACGGATTACTACTTTAAGTAATTCTGTTTGTCGATAATCGGACACACCGGGCGACAACCAGGCGACATCGCGGTTTATTTGTCTTGCTGTTCGTCGAGAAATGCTCATTCTGCAGTCAAAAAGTGAAAGGAATAGCAAGAGAAAAAGTTATTATGAAGCAGATACAGAGGAACCTGGCTAATTCGAAGCAGACGGGACCACAACAAAAAATCTATTTGTCCAAAAATTCGAATTAAGGCAAACTAAAACTAAAAATGAGTACAGCAAAAGTAGACGACAATTTTTAAGTTAAAAATGGCTGTAAAGATTTATTTTTAATATTTCACGATTTTAATAAATTATGGATAATACAGCACTTTGAATATGTACCAGCAGAGTTTAAAATAAACTTTAAAATTCAAATCCAATGTGTTGAAATGAAAGATAATTTTTGATTGGATACATTTGTACAGCAGGTAGCAAGTTTGTCGAAATATGTTCATTCTATAGTCAAAAAGTGAAAGGACAGCAAGAGAAAAAGTTATTATGAAGCAGAAAAGCTAATTTGAAGCAAACAGGATCACAATAAAAATTCGAATTCAGAGAAACTGAGTCTAAAAATGAGTGCAGAAAAAGAAATTGCAGTTAAGATTTATTTTTAATGTTTCAGGGTTTTAATAAATTATGGATAATGTGCTCCTTTGAATATGTACAATGAAAGTTTAAAATAAACTTTCAAATTCAGATCCAATATGTTCAAATGAAAAACAATTTTTGTTTGAATTTTGATTTGCACTGCAGGAAAATTCCTCAGAGTATTAAGGACTTTAAAACAGTATTCAACTATTATAACAGACGACACAAAGTACGGACGCATTTGACTAACGAAAACAATTCATAAATACAGTAGAGTCCCGCTAATCCGGACTAGATGGGACCGGACGCTTTCTGGATCACCAAAAGTCCGAATTAAACGGAATTTACCTTAAAATGCACGTAATACATGTTTTAGATGGCTAAAACTGTAAAAATCGAAGTTTTTTTTTCATAAATACATACAATTTTTCCTAGAGCTTAATTTTAGTTTTAATACTGCTGTATATATAGACCTAAGTTTTTAACCCTTTCTAAGGCCGTGGGAATATACTTCCCATAAATTCATCAATTTTTAAATACATTTTTTAAGGTGAGCGCAAGTTCTCGCCAAATTTTTTGATGAAACAAAACCTGGATGTTCCAATTTCTTATCTCAAACCATAACGAAGTGTCTTGAATTGGTAATTAATTAACAAAAAGTAATTCTTAGAAATAAGCTAAATGAATTTCTTTTCTTAAATTAATCTCAATACCAAAGTTATTTTTTTATACCACTACTAGAAAAAAATGGCCTTATAAAGGGTTAACAGAGAATTAACAAAACAAAACATCTTAACGTACATAATTAAAATTCAAAATTTATTGATTGTATATCCTGTTTTTCTTTTTAAATGCCGTCCGGATTAACTGGATGTCCCGACAAGCAGGGTCCGGAATAGCGGGAATTTTTAGTTTTGACTTTGAATTAACAAAAAAATTCTACTTTTAGACGATTTTTAACATTATGTTAATAGGAAATTCAAGGGACCAGAGAAAAATTAATGAAATTAAAAGTGTTGGAATTAATAAAATTCCACTGAAAATAGAAAAAAGAATCCCTTTCGGCAAGCTGGAAGGCAAAGGTAGATTCCTTGCGTTAATGTTACAAAAGTACTGAAATATTAACATATTGATCAACACAGATATAGCCAATGACTTTATTGTTTCACACATTGCAATATTTACGTAGTGATTCTGTTGCCATGACATTTAATTCTTACCTATATCAAGGCTTTATCATTCTACTCAAAAGGTTATATTAGATTTATTGGTCAAAACATTGATAAAAAATTTTTATATCCCAACACATTTTGTCTAAAATATTCCAATGTACAAAATTATTTTATCGTCTCACCGCTTTCTATTTAAAAATCTGAAAGTCAATTGAAACAAACGATTTTTTAATGAGAATATCAAATAAGCCAAACGATTTTTAATAAGATATTATTGTTCAGAAATCCATTTATCGTCTGCAATGTTTGTGAATTAAACCATTCAATTGAGCGAAACGGTTTTTAAAAAATTAAAATGAAAATATCAATTAAACCAAACGATTTTTAATAAAATATTATTATACAAAAATTAGTTTTCGTTTGAAATGCTTGTAAATAAAAATGAAAATATCGTCGCGGCTTAGCTGAATGCTCAATGGCCGAATGGTTAGAGCGCTGCTCTGCCATGCCAAAGGACTCGGGTTCGAATCCCTGGAATTTCATGTTTTCAATTATTATTTCGATTATTTAATTTAATTAATAATTTATATGCAAAATAGCATTTATGTAAATTACCCCTTAATTATTCTTATTAACTGTTTCGCCAACTGTATATAAGCAGATGTAATATTTAGTTCTGGGAATAAAGTCTCGAGTTGAGATCAGCAAGTTTTGTCTTCATTCGACTTTAGTAAATGCATCCACGCTACCTTTATCTTCGCGACAATATCAATTGAACAAAACAATTTTTAAAAACCTTCGAATACTAATTTTCTTCATATGTTATCATTATTTTTTAAAGAATGGCTTACAATTAAATTAAATATTGTGACGTTTCAGCTTTATTTACTTAAATTAGCACTCGACGGAGTAATAAAATCTTTCTATCTTCTGCCTCTTTTATATATAATTAGAATGAGAAAATGTGTTGCACGAAGGAATTTTCAAAATCTCCTAGCATCTCAAAAAACTAGGCTGTCCAAATGATTTTCGATAAACCGCGAAAGGTAATTTTAATCATAAGTCACTGAAAATTTTAAAGAATGATACGAATTTTTTTAAAAAATTTTTAGTGACAAATTAGATATGTGTTTACAGCATGGGATATGAAGATAGCCATTTGGAATAGTGAATTTAAATCTCCATCGAGACAATTAAAAGCAAATAGTCAAGTATTCAATCAATTTTAAAGTAACAGGAAACTTCAATTTTTTTTTTAAGTTAATGAGATATTTTTCAATATCAATTCAATATCAAAAGGGAAATCGTATTTTTAAACATCTATCTTTCTCAGGTTTTGGCTATTTTATATTAAATTTACTAAGCAAATCATGGGGGCCGCCAGATATAACTAATTAAAATAAACTATTTAAATAATTAAAATTAACTATTTATTTAATTAGGCCTTCTTTTTTCTAATTAGGATTTAAGATTAAATCTTCAATAAAACCTCCTTTATGATTCATAGAATATCTCATCAATAGTTTGGATTTATCTTAATATAAATAAAAGTCATTGTCGCTATACTATATGTATCCACATCTCCTAAACCACCGGATCGATTTCAGTCAAACTTTTGCACACTTATTATTTAATATTAGAGAAAGATCTCTGTCTGCTTTTCAAAGCGTAAAAGTTAGATAAAATTTCAGTTAATTAAAAATGAAGCAAGATTTTAGCGTTTTTCAGCGATATCTTCGGAAAAAATATCTCACGAAACTATTGTTACACCATATTAAATTTCAAAATATTAGCTCTCAGTGACATAGATTTCATTTCAGTACAATTTGTTTCCCTTATTTTCATAAATTTTTCAAAATTAATTACGCATTTATGGTAAAAGGATAAGTTGGGGGAGGGTGGGAAATTGAAAATGGCTTTTCAGCTCATAACTTCTAAGAAATTGCAGCTATCAAAACACTTTCAATACAAAAAATGTTCCCTATGATAAGGCAATAATTTGCCTAATTGGAATTTTCTTTCTATTTTCAAACATAAGGGAATTATGGAGAATCGAAAATTTCCACCCACTCCGCTACCATTTCAACCCCTTTGATCTGGATAGCCAGTCTACGAACTTGGCCGAGACTTTCACCATCTTTACAACATATCCCTCGTCGGTTGCAATCTAACCAAAATTGCTCTAGTTTATCGCGTTCACAAGATAACATGGACAAAGCCTTTAGTCCGGATATAAGGAAAAGAACCCTTCGCCCTCTATTTTCATAAGGATTAGAGATGCAAGAATGAAAGAGAGTGGAAGAGACAGCAAATGACGGGAACTTTCCAACAAGGGGTAAGACGCATAGGTTGAAAGGTACTTTAACATAGGGGGGGGGGAATCACTTTTCAGTTCATAACTTCTAAGCAATTGCAGCTATTAAAAAATTTTAAATACAAAAATTGTTCGTTATGATAAGACGATAATTCGCCTAATTTAAATTTTCTTTCTATTTTCAATTGTAAAGGAATTATGGGGAAATGGAAATTTTCACCCCCACCATTTCCACCCCTTTGAGCTGGATAGCCCATCTACGAACTCGGCCGATATTTTCACTATCCTTACAACAGATTCCAGGCTGGTTAAATTGAAATCAAAATTATTCCAGTTATCGAGTTCACAAGATAACATGGGCAAAAGCGTTATGACATTGACAAGCCGGACTAAATAAAATCTATCCTCCAGGAATTATCGATTTATTCGGATCTCATTCCTATAGTAAATATCTATTTAATGGACTGAATTCACGTGCCATCATAGTCACATGACAAAAGTAGCTGTTCTTGTTATCTAACAACCAATTGCACGCTTCTTACGCTGTGCTGTGAGGTCACGCCCTTTTTCCTCCTGCAAGATGCGCAATGGATGGACCGCAGTTCAAAATTGCGAGTTCCGTCCCAAAACGGTACGTAAATATAACTAAACTAAATTTCGAAGTAGACAGACATGTCTGCAAAAACTATCATGCTCATTTTGTGGTCCAAATAATTAAATTGGCTCTACGTATATCGTATGAAGAAGAATTGACTCATTCAGTAAATTTACTAAAAAAATGGTCAAGTATACATTTGATATGAATAATTCACATGAACCATTTTCTCTAATTCAATTCTCAAATAAATAAATAAACCCCCTAAGGTCACATGGCTGTGACCATCTTTTAACTTTGCTCGAAGGCATAAAAAAAGTTTTAGAGAGAAAATCGAGACTAAAATAACAATCAGCTTACACATGTATATATTTTAATTTTCACTTATGAAAAATAAGAAAAATCATCGTTATGTTTTCAAAAGTGAAAAAAAGGTAGATACTACAAAACTGAGGCTTTAAAATTGAAAAAGTAAAAATGAAGAACATCATGACAGAAAGAAACTGAAGAAAATGAGTGCATAACTTGGAAAATACTTCTTTTTATTACTTAACTGGGATGTTGGAATTAGATCTGGTGTTTCGGTATAATAACTACATGTCAAATTTCATATATCCAGCTCGTTGCGTTTGGGAGTAATCTTGCTAAGACCTATAAAGATAAACATGCGTAACTCCCTCCCCCCAAAAAAATTTCACATTGAAAGAGGTCTTAAATGCATAAATTCATTAAAAAATAGATGTCGAAGATTTTGAAGATCACAGTATCCTCTGTATGTGCATTTCGAATACGAGAAAGTTAAAATTAAAACATTAATAATCACATAATTTAAATCAAATTTTAAATAATTCTATCAAACATAGATGGCAGTTGTCAAACAATTAGGTGATACTTTATGTGTAATGTCTGTTGTCGAAAGCTTCTGTACAAGTAACCAGCGTACAAGTGGATATACAAGTATATTACATTACATTACACCACTTGCATCCCCGTGTTTAGAGCCATTAGGCTCTTTTCCGGTTCTGATGGATGGAGGTGAATTTTATTTTTTAAGAAAGGACAAAAACAAGTAACAGATACAAAAACAAATAAAAATGAAAAAGAAACATGCACTGGACAGAACAACATAGAAAACAAAACAAAATAGAAAAAAAATAAGTATAGGGGAAAAGAAAGTCTTAAGTAGACGGAAGTGTGCGTCAGTCTCGGTGGCTGAGTGCTCAGTTATTATCCTATATAAAGAATAGATAGAAATATAAAGGGTGCCCACTCTAAATGTGGCCCATTAGCTCATTTTTAAACCATTAGAGGTAGACCTATACTTCCATTTGGAAAAATACTTTGAATGACATAAAAA
The DNA here is from genome assembly GCA_013235015.1 of Araneus ventricosus. Taxonomy (NCBI): domain Eukaryota; kingdom Metazoa; phylum Arthropoda; class Arachnida; order Araneae; family Araneidae; genus Araneus; species Araneus ventricosus. The sequence continues at coordinate 121,277 of BGPR01002530.1, read as the reverse complement.
ATTGTATTTTATGTTGTTTGAGTCAATAAATGTACTACTCAAAAAATTACGAAGTCCAAATTTTTACACAGTATCCGGTCTTATTAATCATATTTAGCAATTTATTCTTGACCCAGTAAACAAAAAGGGTTCCATTCTTCAGCGACTAAAACTTGCCGAGTTATGGAGCTTTGAATATCACTACTTTTGACGAATTTAGATAATTTCAACGGGTACTTCAGGGATGATCTGTCGGTCAGCGAAAGATACGAGGAGATGGCGAACGCTGATTGGCCAAAAATAATGAAATTCAAAGCTTCGTAACTCAGTCAGTTTCTGTTGTAGAACAGTGGAACTTTTTTTTTTGAAATGTTAGTGCGCCAAGAATATTTTAATAAATATGACTTACAGGAACATGGAAATGTATAAAAATTTAAACTTTACAACTTTTTAACAGTACAATTATTGACTCAAACAACATAAAATATAATTCTTCACGTCATTTAAACCATTTTCTCAATTGGAAATATATGCTTATTTCTGATGGTTAAGAAATTAGCTATTGGGTCAGGATTAGAGCTGATACCCATACCAACAGTTTCCCCACACAACAAGTAGGCATTTTTAACACAAACAAATCTATCCACATGCATCGAAAATTGAGCATTTCAATCATATCTTGCGAAAAATGACTACAAGTAGTTTCGTATCAATTCAGTGAGTATAAATATTCATATCATTTCTATAAGTATAAATATTCGTATCTTTTATTTATACTTTACTGTTTATGGCAGTATCTTTTGAATAGTATATTTATCGAAGTAAAGGATTGCAGCGAACGAATGCAATCTGAAAACTGCGTTGAAAACTGAACTGAAACTTGCTCCTCGACTTTCGCGACGGAGAGAAATGACTTCATGCTTCAAAGATCAATTAGATCTATAAGAGAGATACTGAGGTGTCCGCCTACTTTTATGATGGTATATGAACACCTAGGGAGGTGACTTTTTAACACGTTAAGAGCCGCACTGATTGTGCATATCTCATCTGTGGGGCCAATTTTTGTTTGTTCAGGAGTTTTGTTAAAATGGTTTTTTATGATTATTCTCTTGTTGGTTATATGTATTCTTTTTTACTTTATGCCTGTTTTTAAATTTTTTTCGGGCCCACGTGGGGTTCTAACTGTTGGGATAATTTCGCCGTCATCCTATTGACCCGCTGATATGGAATATTCTGAGTAGGGGGCGCCACCTTGTTCGCGCTCGTAGCTTAGACGCCTGTTGAAATGTGCCTGATGGAGGACGTATTATTTTATGTGTCTTTTATACTTAATATTTTACTTGTCCGTGTCCAGTTATAGAAAGGACTTTAAACTGATTGCAGAGTCTAATTGCATTGTATCTAATTATTAATAGACTGCATCTGTTCCTCCAACTATATTACCCGTCACTAAAAAGCAACTTTTTATGTGAGGACGCAAAAAGGTTTGGTGTGCCCTAGAATCGAATAACCGGTTAGCATATGCAAACCCTATATAAAACTTGTTCACGGCTCTAAAACAACAAATGTAAAATGTTCACCCGTGGTCAGACTGTCCGAATGAAGAAACTGAAAATGACCACATGGCACCAAGGTGTTAAGAAAAGAGTTGCAATAACAATTGCTTTTAATTTTCTTTTGTACACTCTTTCATTCAACTTAACGTCTTTCATGTTTGTAAAAATGGAATTTTGTAATCTTTCTCTGTCTGATGGGCAAGAGTTATGAAATTTTGTACAGGTTTGTGTTTCCGAGTATAACACTCTTTTAATATTTTCGGAAATAAACTACAGATAAAATTTTGTTAAATTTTGATTCCATAAGAGAATTTAATTTAAATTAATTGGTACACCGCATGATAGTGAAGTTGAGAAAAAAAATTGATTACAAGAATCCATGAGTTACAATAATGAATTATGATATACAAAAAAAGTTATAAAATTACTTTCTAAAAAGAATAACAAGTAATGAAAATAACAGAGTTTTTAATAACATGTGTTTGTCTGTATGCTTAAAAGTACAAAATAACGTTTTATCAAAAATCTTGGGGGCCACAACAAAAATGTAAAGGCGTGGCGCGCTGAAAACGACATGGCAAGGGAATCATGCCACAATGAATATCGAAATAGGAAAATTGTTAAGCATTCATTAAAAATTAAAACATTTTGTGAATGGGAATAAAATTACAATTTACTTGGATTATTTCTATCAGGGACTTACGCATTTACACTTTGTTTTGACTTCCAGACTTGTGATAAAAAATACATTATTGTCTACTCTTAAGTATATTAATCAAAATTTGTTTAATTTTTTAAAAAATTATCTTAAAAAAATTGTAATTCAAAGGTAATCTATTTTTAGTCTTTTTTTGCTGATTTTGATGCTTTTATCGTCATTGCATTCCCCCGAACACATCTTCGGGAGGGCAAAGTGTCGAAGCTTTAGGTCGGAAAGAACAAAAGATAACCGCTTTCAGAAAGGAAATGTCGCATTGAATGCTCTGGAACTTCTTTTCTGTCACATGTTATTTAAGATAGTTCATCTCTGACGTACAGAAACATGACCCCAAAACGGGTCTTAAATTATCTATCGCGACTGTGAATGGGATACAGAAAATTGTCGAGGTTCCTGCTTCTTCTAGATTCTTTAAAATTTGTAAGCAAAACTTTTTCAAAAATTTAATCCCGATCGAAGATATTTCAATAAAATTTCCTAATTAACTATTTTAAATTGAAGTTTCTCATTTATTATTAATTAATACGCCATTTTATTATTTGTTTTCTAATTTTGGGATCCTCTCAATAGTTTTGAATGAAATCTGTTGTAGCGAACCTTTAAGTGCTTGAAAAAAATTCCACTTGAAAAAAGTATGAGAGGCTCTTAAACATTAAAAATATCAGTAGAATAAAATTGTACTAGTTTTTACTTTCTCGTATACGGAGTATGCACAAGGAGTAAAATATTGTAAGAGGAATACAAAAGAAAAAAAAAAAGATAAAAAATCTGACCTCTAGATCTTGATGAATCTCAGAATTTTACATCTGCCTGAGATCGAAAAGAAATTTCCTTTAATTATGTTTGTCCATCTGCGAACACTATGAATATTGTTACGAAAATCATCCTGTGGTTGTGCGGTGAAGACAGTCCAACAAGCAAGATAACGACGCTTTATTCCAAGAATATTCCAGAAAACACAAAGCGCAAAAACAGCACTTGTACAAATTAGCAACTCAGGCAGACAGAAAATCACTAATAATAGCGAAAATAGCACTATTAATAGCACTCAGAGTCTAACAGCTGATCAATCGCTCAGCGAACAGAGATTATTCCAAAGAGATCCTCCTTCGCTAATTATATTTTTCCGACAGAGCGTGACGCAACATGGAGTTCACTAGAAAAATCTAGGTCTCGGTTCCTATGAAAGATAGAGCCACAATTCTTGAATTTTCTGAAACTTACATTTTGTCGCCAAAATGGTAGGCATGGTCGAGGTTATTGACTTTCCCCAGCACCCATAAAACCCCCTGTAAATGTCTTTTTTCAACCATAAAACTTACATAGTTGGGAAACGGCATTGCAGTTTCGAAACAATATAAAACGGAAAAAGCTAGAAGAACGAAATTTTGTATGAGATCTTAATACCGAAATTGTAGATTTTTACCCAATTGTGGACGAAATCCATTAGAGGGAGATATAGCACTCTATCCTTACAAAAACACAAAAATGCAGTGAGCTAGTTGATGAAATTTGGTTCATGGTTTTATCAACAAATTTGCAGATCTGTATAAAATTTAGGAGTAAATCAATCCATCAAAGTGTTGACTGTCTGTAGGCCTGTCTGTTACTGTGCATGTGAAAAAGATAGTTTAAAAAAACACAAGCTAGATGAACGAATTTGGGCTAAATGCATCGGCCGGTATATTGTCAATCTGTTTGTCTGTCCATGGATATCTGAAAAAATTGTTAAAAAACGCAACAAGCTCGATATATGATAATTGGTACGTTATCTTGGTATTAAAACTGTCGATCTATAACAGTTTTTGGACTCGACAGAGAAACGGGAAGAGATCCAAAATGCATATTCTATTCGCTTTACTGTATTAAGAAGCTAAATACAAACCGTACCGTATTTTGTAAATGAACGAGAATATAAAAGAAATCTTTTGTTTCGTTTTTCATGTCTTATAAAACTTTGAAAAATTACGAAAATATTAAGTTCATTTCAAACACTAAATGTAAAAGAAAAAAAAACTGTTAGAAGTCTCTTCATTTTTCAATTACGATTTCAAGGGAAAGACGTAAGAGATTCTAGTGCTTGGGGCATTTAAATCACTAGCGTATGGCAGTGACACATAGAGGCTAGAAGTGATAGTTTGTCGTAGCATACATTTTCTTGTAGAAAATATCGGCAAGAGAGAGAACAAACATACCAGGTTCGCAGGAACAGGCGTAGATTTTGTGGTTGGAGGACATTTGTCTTTCCCTAATTGATAAGTTATTTGCCATGTCTATAGGAGAGATAGGCTCTCATTTAGGGTAAATAAGAGGATGGCATAGGCCGACAACGAGCATAAGCATTTCTAGTCATTTTAGCAGTCAGCGTTAATTGAACCATACAGTGTTGAAGGAGATTCGGACCTCGGGGCCACTGCCCATTACCCATTGAAAGTAGTTAGCGGTTTGGGGCATTCCCAGCCTTGGAACTTACCTCCTGTGTTAAGATCTATACGCTCAGAGATACCTCCAAGAACGTCAACCAATACTCGGAAACTGACCCTTTCTCTTTATTCCAATGACGTGCATTCAACCGAAGCAAGTAAAGCAGTGCTTCAGTAAGCAATATGTTTTCTCAGATACCATCTATGCATGCGTTACATTACCTTCTCTCTTGAAGACCTTGAGATGAAGAATGATACCGTTTTCTTTGCCGTTATGGACAAACCCCTCTTCTTGTGTGCATGGACAGGTAGGGGATAGGATTAAAGGAATATAGCAGAGTGGATTTCGTTTTAAATCGACCTTTCCTTCATCATTTCTGGCTTTCCAGCCGATCTCAGGTCCAATGGAACAAAAAATGCATATGCACAATAAAGTAAAAAATGCATGTTTAAAGTAAGCAAGTGATTCGTGCTTCATCTCGCCATCTTGCCACTTCGCTATTGGTTCCTTTAAGTTTATGCTCATTACGTAATATCTCACACCGATCACGTGACTTTTTGAAACTGATGCGGAACTTGCGCATTCGCGCACCGATAAGGAGAAAAATCAGAAAGAAACTTTTTACAATTGGTTACACATTTACGAACACACGCATGTAGTATTATTATATGCTTGTGCTTCCAAAACTTGTATGGATAATGTTTCGCTTATTAGGAGTACTAAAAACTCGACTGCTTCAGTACGTTTCAGAACCACCGCACGCCACTGCTTGATTCCATGGACACTAATCACTTGGGTGGCTAGCTACCAACCGACTGATACAGCGGGGGCCGCAGTACGCTCTTTCTACAGGATCATCACGCACGGTCAAGTGAGGTACTTTTCTATCCATGAGAAGAAAGAAGCAAAGAGCGAGGCAACAGCATTTCATGGAGATTCAGATATTACTTGCCATCGAGGGAGGACATCAAAAAGTAGAAATAAAGCATCAGGCGTTAAATGGCATGCACTGCTATGTTTGTCATATGTCTGTGATATCGAGTGAACTGACTCCATTATCATCACACTGAACTGATGTTTTTATAACAGCTTTCTTAAAGCCAGTGGCGACAACAGGGGGGAGCAGTCACCCTCCTCCCTTTTTGCGGAAAAAATTTAATTTTTATTTCATTTTAGGTGCCTAAAACTAGGGAATACAAAAGAACAATAGTGTCCGGGAAAGCTAGCTAATTTTGTAAATAAATTTTAAAATTTTCTTGTCTACCCCCTATACTCCGGGGTACTTTTGGGTGTCTATAAATTTTTTGCCCCTCCACATTTGCCACCCAATCGCCACCACTTCTTAATAAAGTACATTTGAATCCCACCCCGAAAACAAGTGTCTCTGATTTTGAGCACTGATGTAGAAGCTGCAGCCGTTGAAGAAGTATTTAAACGATCATGCCTCTGTTTAAAAGAACGCCATCTTCCACAAAATTTTATAAAATGTTACGGCGAATTTTTAAAAAATTACTATGCCCCATGACAGAGAGGCCGTTTCAATTCTTATCTAAATGAAGTGCGCAATGCTCTAGAGGATTTTGGCATCCAAATCGATTCGTCGCACTGCATCTCACAGTCAACTGAAAAGTCTCTCTCCTCCTGATATGGTTACAGTATTATTGGCTAGATTTTGGAAGTAAATGTGACCGAAAAGTTTAGTCATTCTAACAGTGGCTGCCATCTCTAAAAAGGGGCAAAAATTCTTTAGGTATCCTAAAATATTTTTTCAAAGACAAAAATAAAAGGATACACACTAAACTTCAAACATATTTGATTCATTCGAGTTTGAAAAATAGAAAACTATTTCTGATATTGGACGAGGTTGTCTCCCTCTTCAGAGTGCGATCCCCGAACCGTACTGAAATTTGAGTTATAATCTCAGAAGAAAACTTTCACGAGCGTATAAGAAAGAGTTCACGAGCTATACGTATGATATAATTTTTTGTTTTTAAACATGTGAAAAAAAAATTGGTCTGATGGCCACGTTCCCCTCAAGTACGGTGCATTGCACCCACCGCAGCCCCAAGATGGCCGACCCTGAATTCTGAAGAAACAAAACGGAGTTAATTTCCGACATCTGATTTTCTAAGAAACTAAATTTCTGCTTGCTTAACTTATTCGTAGAGAGACAAAAGTTATTTATTGCTTAAATGACAGCGGGATTGTTTTTCCACTCTGCATTTTAGGTTTCTATTTATTGCGAAACAATACTTTGGAAATCGATAGGATCGAAATCGCAAATTAAAGAAATTTCCAAATTTGTACATAATTCTGGACTCTGTAAAAAACCGCAACTGAGTAAGAGGCTTTTCAAAGTTCACATATCTGGTTCTATAACGTCATCTTCCAAAAACTGCAGATAATTGTCTGGGCAAATTTTCTGCAAATTGCACAGTCACGGAGCTCTCTTCCATTCTTCAGTATCTAAAATCAAGTGGGCAGTGCTCTAAGGGGTATTAAGCATCTAAATGGACTCGTCACACTATGTCTCCTAGTCACCTGAAAAACTCCCCCTTCCCCTAGAGGTGACACCACTATTGCCCAGTCTCGAGTACCTGTTACGCTTTTTAATCTTCGGTTATCGGGTCCCCATGTTCCATGTCGTTGTTTTAAGCGAAAGTTGGCGAGATAGCGATTATCAGTGGAGGTCGGCGACAACTTGGCGCCCGGACCCCCCGCCGATGATTGGCATTTGACAGACGTCACCAAACTCAGCACACAGGAATCGATCGGGAAGGTGATAACGAGGAAAGGACTCGAGGACTCGTCGCACGAACCGACTGCGATTCGCGGCCCAGAAGGTTTCCGTTCGTTTCTGGTGTTTTCTTTTTTTGTTTTTGTTGTTGACTGAAATAACTCTTACTACGCAGAGCGGTTATCGGCAGCGTTATTTTTTGATACTATCTTCGTAGAGGTAGAGGTAGGAAAAAGCATGACTTTTGTGGAATTTAATTTCCAGTTAAGATAATGTTGTGGTTTTTAAATTTCAACACACAGATTCAGGTGATAAGTAAACCAAAACACTTGAAGATAGATAGTGTGAACCTCGTAATTAATGCAGCAGAAACTAAAGACGCAATTATCATCATCTCAATTGCCATTTTAAACTTCCTTCCCCTCGTATGTTTTGATTTACTTTGTTATGTAAGTCTGTATACAAACATTGTAAATCTCATACTTTTCTTGAAAAATTTAATAACCATATTAAGCAGATCTCAATGTTAATTATTTAAAAATAACGGTCATGGAATATTGAAAAAGAATACTTTTAAGATACTGAATGCTTTATTAATTTTTTTATCTTTTCAATTTTTAGACACCCTATTCACTTAGGTGGCTCTAGTTATGATGCCCAAATTTCCGATAGAGCTATTAATTTATCTTTTTTATTGTCAATAACTCAGTTCACCAGCAGATTCTATATGATCAACGAATACGTATTCTCTTAATGATAACTGATAAACGAAAACGTATTTAATTACTATAAAAGTTTTTGTATAACTTTGTCGTCTCTCGCAAATACGTACGCATAATTTGATAATCATGGTTCATCATTAAACAAAATAATTTTAGGGCAATAATTGTTGGAAATTCAGAAGAAGTAAATAACAGGGAATATATTATTGAGGGGGGGGGCGTCTTCTTTGATTTTGAACAGAAAGCTCAAATAGTTTCAAAGCTATCTGTGGAAGGTAATAATATCGAAATGACACATCCATTCACACATCATTTTGGGAAGCACTTGATCAAACTGAAAACCATAGAGATGGGGAACATATACCCTTAATAATTAAAAAAACTTATGAAAGCAATATATTTTAATTGAAAGGCAAAAATAATTTTTCCCACATGAGTATTTTCAATGTTTCTGGTCTGTAAGAAGTCGAAAGCGCCTAACAGTAACACAAATGTATGCAAACTTCTCTGCGAGCTTAACCTTTTCGACACGACTTTTGCACGATTAAAATTTAACTATGAAAAGTAGTTTCATTTAAAACCTAAGTAAAAGTGGGATTTATCTACCGAATAGGGAAAGAAGTCTAATCTCCGGGTTGAAAGTTCTTCGAACACAACGACGAGTTTGACTCGTGCATCGAATTACAGGATTTTCGATATTTAAATCTGCAATTAATTTAAAAGACAACAATTACTTGTACTTCAGGTGTTCTTTACGTTTTTCTAGGGATAAAAAGATGTATACATAGATTGCCAATTTAATGTGGTCACTTTAAAATTTTCATATTTTTCCGAATATCTCCCGAAAATCTGAAAGGATATACTTAAAATTTCGAACATGTAAATATTAGGCTTGAACTCACATTTAACAATGAAGATTGCAGTGAAGACTGATATTTTTACTTTCTCGTATACGAAGCATACAAAGAGAGAGTATTGTAATCGTCAAAAAATTCGAACTCGAGATTTTGACGAATCTCCACGTTTTAGACCTCCCTGAGTCCGAAAAACACAATTTTGGAATTCTGTGTGTCTGTGTGTCTGTCTGTGAACACGATAACTCGAAAACTATTAGAGCTACGGGGATGAAATTTGGTATGTGGTCTTTAAACATAATTTGTAGGTTTCTATCAAATTTTTGGACAAAATCCGTCAACGGGAAGTCTGTCTGTCTGTATGTCCGAAGTCATGTGAACACTATAACTCAAAAACCTGAATATCTAGATGGATAAAATTTGGTACACAGTTTTATCGTCATGAATGTAGGTCCGTATAAAAGTTTGGGCCAAATCCGTCAAAGGGTTGACTGTCTGTCGGCCTCTATAATCGCATACGTGTAAAAATTATATCTCCTCAACCCTTTGGCTTAGATAAATAAAAATTGGAATGATGGTAGCTAACATCAATTATAGATCTGCGCCCAAATTTCGTTTCAATTAGTTAAGAAAAAGGCATTCAAATTGCATAATTATATTTTCCAATCCGATTCTCCATACGCATGCGTAGCAATCGCTGTGCACGTGGATGGATTACGTCACTTTTGCCTTGTTTTACTTGCGTAGTGGAAGCAATCTCTGCGCATGCGCAAGCTATTCTGCGGTAACGGAACGAGGTCATTTGCTCTGTTTCTACTCCGCACACTAAGCTTGCATTGCTAGAGTTTGATAAAAAAAATAAATATTGCTAAAAAATTTTAATACATACGAATCTCTTGGAATATGATTTTTCACCTACATATTTTACTATCACTATAATCTACAATGAAAAAGCTTCTGATAGTCATTGCATTCTGGGTTACAGTAGGTTCGAATTTTTTATCCACGCAGGGGGAAGGGAAATGACAAATGTTTGAGAAGTATACGAGAAAGTTTAGGGGAGGCCACTCCCGCTGGTTTAAACTTGAAACTTCGAATAGTAATCGTCGAACTGTAATTTAAATTGTGCATTTAGCTTATAAGTATGCATGAGTATTCAGGGTATTCAACTTTCATAAAATTCAATATTACTGTTCGAGGATTCAAGCTTAAAAAATCTCAGTTTGTGCAAGAACACTCATCGTTAAGCCTCTCCTAGAGTGTGGGGGGCGGTGGCCTAGTGGAAAGGTCTCGGCCTTGGGGCCGGAGGGCCCCAGGCCCGAAACCCGATTCCACTGAAGATCCGCCGTGTATGGGGCCCGTTGCACTCTAAATCGTACGTAGTGGCCAAACGTCCTCCCGTTGGTGTGGTGTGGAAGTTTGGAGAGGGGGTGACAGCCCAGGTGTCGTCGTCGTCATCTGACCGCGGTTACGAGGTCCGTCCCAAAATAGCCCTGGAGTTGCTTCAAAACGGGACGTTAATATAACTAAACTAAACTCTCTTAGAATGTACCGAAATTCACCGAGTTGCAATGCCGATATCTTTTTTGAATACTAATGGTATTGAACTGGAATATTTATATAAGTCGCCCTATATATATGGCTATGAAGTTATGAGAAAAAATTACTCTACATTTTGCACCTGCTCAGTAAAAAATTATTTACTACAAATGCTCATATTTCCCGTAATATTCAAATGTTTTAATTCAAATTTTAATACAATGTTGTCTTTTACATATTTTCAAGTATTCTGTAAGTTTCGTACAATTTTTTAGGAAACTCTGCATGTTATAAGCAAAAAACATGAGGAAAAATTTGGGATGTTTAAGAAAACCTTTATATATTCCCGAATATTTATGAAAAATTTACGAAATTGCATGTAAATGTTATGCACATCAAACATAACCAAAGATGAAAGTTTCATCACGTCATCAGCTTTCTTCAAAACGGGATGAGTAGGTATTTTTTTTGTCTTCATTACTTTTTGGTAAGCGCCCTAAATGCTCTCGTGTAACTGTAAAATGTGAGTTCAAACCTAATATTTACATGTTCGAAATTCTGAGAAATTCTATGCAGATTTTCGGGAGATATTCGAAAAAATATGAAAATCTTAAAGTGTCCACATTAAATTGGCAATCCACTGTAAATATTGCGCCATCTAATTAGAAGGTTAGATAAATTCGAAGAGCAAGGAGTTAATTTTGCATCATCACTGCAAAATAAAATTGATTAAAGTAAATTAAATGTTTTTTCATTTAATCAAGAAAAACTCAGCGAAATAAAATCGAAGCATGGTTTTGACAAATTTTCGTTTTCTGTGTTGAAATGTTCAAAAGTCTGGCGAAATATGATTGCCTCAACAATATGTTTGAGCGCGCTTACGCGGTTACAGAGACAGGGCATCTCGAGAGGGTTTTTTGCTCATAACAGCGGAAGGATTAAACAAAAACGAAGACAACTCAATGCCTAAAAATGAGCTGCAGAAACAGATCAAACAGATCAGAGTGGGATCAAATAGTGGGAGGATGTTCCATAACTTACATATTTTATTGATATAGAAAAACATATCAGAACAGGTGGAATTTCGAGACATGACGAACACTGGAAAGTTCTGAAGGTCATTTCTGCTATACCGCCCATTAGTTTTCTCTCTCAAACAGAATACTTCTCTTTCCCTATATTTATCTTGATTTTTTTCCATAGATATAAACTTAGTCACAAAATTAAGTATGCAGAGCAGTACTAACGATATATTTGAAGAAAATAAACCAACTTGCGGTACAGCTGCATTGAAAATAGCGATTTATTTCAACAACAGTGCAATTAAACTTTATTTCAAAATAGGAAATTATCTCAAAAATATAAATATTATGCTTTATAAACGAATTTACCATAAAATTATATCATTTTACATCACACAGATAAGTATGCAAAATGAGAGGAGATGGTATCTTCTCTCATTCCTCAAAAAGGGCTTCTTTAAGATTAGTTTTATTATTGATATTTTGCTTTCTAACTTATCGATCCAGATAGTCCCACAAATTCTCAATGAGGTTAATATTTGGTGAATGGGGTGGAGTCGTTTCCATGCATTATAGAGCAGCATTTCTGTATAAATCGATTAGCATGCTTAGGATCACTCTCTTTTTGAAAGATGTATGATCTCTCAGGTTCTAATTGAAGGGAATTTCGACGGACATTACCTTTCAAAACGAACTTTTTTACTTTTACTTATACGAAATATAAGTAAAAGAAGATATTCCAATCTTCAAATCATTCGATCTTGAGATATTCATACGAGAGAAGACTGGGCCACCCCCGAAAAAATTAAAATTATGTCGGTATGTCTGTGAACACGATAACTCTGAAACGCAACGAGAGAAAAAAATGAGATTTAGTGCGTGATATTTGCACCACAATTTAAGTTCTCCATCAAATTTTGGACGGAACTCTTGGAAGTAAGTCTGTTTCTCTGTCCTTCCGTGTGCATACACTGTAAAAAAAAATTACTGTAAAATTCAATTTTTACCGTAAAATTTTACAGTAGAAAAAAATTAAAGTGTACTGTAAATTTTATAGTAACATTAACCGATTTACAGTAAATTTTATCACAAATTCTAAGGTAATATGTATTGCTATTTTTACAGGAACTTTTACTACAATTATAGGTTTCTACTGCATAGCATACAGCGTTTTTAAGTGTAAACTTTACATTAATATATACTTAACCTCAGTCTACTTTATAGTAACATTTATTGAAACACAGTAAATTTTACAGTAACATTTACTGAAATCCAGTAAATATTACAGTAACATTTTACTGAAATCCAGTAAATATTACAGTAACATTTTACTGAAATCCAGTAAATATTACAGTAACATTTACTGAAACAGGGTGGCTACAGAAACTGTGAAAAAAATTTCCCTGACTAAACTTACAACATTTCCCTTATTACGGCTACTAATTATATAAGTTTTCTGGATTTCTCCCTTCTCAGAATCACTGTATGTGTACAATATATATTATTAAACACTTTTACCAGTTATTTAATATAAAAAAAATCCAATGTTTTTATGAAATTTAATTTTTAAAAAATGGAATTAACTTCCTAAAAAAATCTATTAAAACAGTATATTACATTTCTTATATGTAAAAAATACTGGAAATTTCAACAAAATACTTTGCTTCTAAAACTGCTTAAGAATTCTAAGAAACAATAAAACTACTCTTTGCAACACAAGTTAAATTATATTAACAGTACAGGTTATTGTGATCTTTGCTCAAAACTTTAAAACAGTTCAATAACTAATTAGGGCTCTTTGCATGGGTACCAGAATAACATGTTGCAGCATAAATATAAAAATAGCATAATTATACGTACCCAAATAATAGAAAATTATAAATTTGAATTGAAAAGAAAAATAAATAAATACGAAATGCGTACCCAATATATATTTTAGCCAAGATTTAAACAAGAGTAACTGCCAAAATATTACTTCAAATCTTTATTCTTTAACAAATCATAGATTAATTGCTCTAATCAAAAACTTATGCTTTTATAAATGAATATAAGTTTTTTAAATTCCATTTATTGTTACAAATAATTCTAGATATAAGATACTAATTTATAGATAATAACTCAAGAAACAAATAACTATTAATTTCCCCGATTTTTCCAGATCGATAAAATTCCCTGACTTCCCTCACAGTAAATTTTATAGTAATAAGTAATTTTTAAAAGAGCTTTAGGTTGGGATATTTTTAGCAACAAAATAACAAATCAAAATGTAACAAAAAACATTTTATTTTTCTATTTACAAATAGTAATATGACAAAATTAGCAATAGTACAAAACAAAGCAAATTAAAAAAAAACAATGACACAGGTACAAAATACCGTGATAGTTAAAGAAGATATAGTTAAAATATACAATGACACAGTCATAAAAATGTACATTCAAGACACAAAAATTGTAAAACCACATCACAATTTGCAGTTTAAATACAATAATAGCAGCACAAGTAAAGAAAAAGATAGGAATTTTCAATAAAAAATTAGAAACAATTTTTTAACTGTGATAACTATAAATTTTAATAAATATTTGTATTTTCTTATTTAAAATATCTGTTACCAAAGGATCTTACTAAACACCAATCACTTTACCAGGTGGAGATTTTTTTTAAAAAAGCTTTTATTTTATTCTGATTATGTTAAAGCTATTTTTCAAAGGCTCTTTTTCCAGGGTAAATAAAAGAGCTATCAATTGAGTATATTAACCCAAATTCAAACTAAAGCTTAAATTTTATACTACAACACTACAGAATTGAATATCCATAAAAACGGACAAACATTTTAAATATTAAGAAACTGTCAATTTGGCAACTTTTTTTTCCAACTAGATGCAATTTTCAGATTATTAAAAAGTGTCATTTTACATGTAAAAGGATATTTTATATGAAAAATCAGTTTGAAAACATTCTTTTTGGAAAGAAATTCATGGACTGTTTGACTAATGGTAGAAATTTTTAAATATAATTTTAGTATTTATTTTTAATATTAAAATAACACAAAAAAAAAGATATTTTTTAATATCCCATTTTTAAACTTCTGTGGTTATTAAGAAACAAAATCATTGTTATTGTTCTTTGTAATTCCCTTTACCATTTTGTTTATCATTTTATACTGAAGGGAAAAGTTGAAAAAGATATTTTAATACATTTGAGATTAGTTCTATTTGAAATTATAGGTCCACTGCTACCACTGTACATTACATTTTACACAGTATTACATTAACAATTTTTCAATATAGGCCTTCTTCCCTTTAGTCTGGATTGTTTCAGATCCTAGGCTCGGATTAATGCTCACAAACCACCTAGAAATATAATAATGCACAATTTATTAAATCATTTTATCTCTACAGCAGTTGAGGAATCCAGAAAATTACACAGAAATCAAGCAAACATATTGTGGGTGTACTGTCAAAAGAGACCAAGTCACTTTGTATTACTGTAGGTAAAATACATTTTAAAGTTCGGCCATGGGTAAAATCTATATTTTGTTCCCATTTTAACATTAAAAGGCTACAATTAGCTTTGTATATTGACTTGGGCTATTTTTTCCCAAAATGTGATAGAATATCAACACTTGAATACAATGCTGAAATACTAAAAGGCAGAAAAAGAAACAAACCCAGAAATTAATTTTAAAAATATATATGAAAAACTTGCTTTGCTCAATTCTTAAAACTGTAATAAAATTGAGCATTGCAAGAAATTATCAAAGCAACACTTAATTGGCAGATAGAATATGCTTCACTTTTGGAATATTTTATAATAAATTGAAAAAATAACTAGAGGTTAAAATAGTGATTTTTCCCCATTAATATGTGCAAAAATGTTATACACATACTTCAAAGTCAAAAGTAATAGAAAGTCACTAATGCTTTCAAATCAGCAAAGTAATTTTAGCATTATATTTACAAATAAATTTTTAATAATTATACAATTACAAAATGCAAAGAAACATATTATACTTCTTGAAATAATTTAATTAAAAATGTAATCATTTTAAAAATCTTTAATGATTGATAATCATTCAATAATTTAGTTTCGAGAGAAAAAAAAACTGATCGACCTTTGAGTACATCCTTTTTTGCAATTTGCTGATTTCTTATATGCGTTATGTGATGCTTTTGGTACAAAAACTGGGGTTATCCAGTTTCAAATCTTTAATTATAATCTGTAATATATCTTTAATTAATATTTAACTAACACCTGTCTAATAAATTAAACTAAAATTTTAAAACAATGATGCATACTAAGCCTATCCCTATGACCACTTTACCCCATCTTACTTAAATTACTATAAAATAATGTCTGTAATTAATTCAGCTTATCTGTTAATGAGGAAGTATTCTTAAGATCTGTATGAAGCTTTCAGCAGAGTCAATTTAATGCAAACTTAATTAAACAAAATGTAGGAGAGAAGTTAAATTAGGTATTCCAACTTCAAATTGCTACATAAACAAACAAAATGGGTGTTTTCTCCTACTAAAGTGCTGCAATTAATATAATTTTAAATGTTAAACTTAGTTCTTAACTATTCAAAGCTAGAATAAAAAAAATACATTCATACCAATATTCATTACTAAGTTATAGAATTTTATTTGATGTATAACCACTTCACCCCACCTGACCCTAAACTTAGCAATATGTATTTAGAGGTGTAGCTAGATTTAGTAAAACAAAGAGGTATCACAAAATGTATTCTTGTTCCATTTTTAAAATTACAAAATCAAAAAATTTTACAGAAAATATAACTTACCACAAACTATTATACAGGGGGTTACAGGCAAGTCCATTTTTAATGCCTCAGCACGAGTAGTAGAAATCTAAAATAAATTATAAGTACAGTCTTTATTTTTATGTTAAAAATATAGTTTGATGACTGAAAAAGAATTGAGTTCTTAGAAAGTAAAATGTTTTTTTTTTACTTTTACAAAATGCTCAACGAATAAAAACATTTGCTACAACACCTTCAAAAAGGTCATGTCCTAGGCATGGAGAGCAAACGTGAAAATTCTTCAAATCATTAAAAATGCTTTTGCATTTTATACCATCAACAATAACATTATCACGTTTATGCTCCACAATTAAGTGATAACTTTCAGGTGTTCTGAAATCACCTATGCAATATGGTTTTTGTATGAACACATTCTTTGTTATGTCACATTATCTACAGAAATTTTCTACTATAAAACCTTCAGAAAATCCACCAATAGTACGAGATCCCAAATTATTTTCAATTTTTCAAATTTGTTTTCATTGCTATATAGAAAAAAATGATCTACATAATCTTTCAGTGTATTTAATGTTATACTAAATTTTCCACAAGTAAACATTTTTGAAGTGTTCCAGTCTGTAAAATAAACAATAAAAAAATCAAATGGATGCAAGATAGTTACATTTTATGCTTTTTTTAAGGCATCATACACACATTAAAGGCATCAACAAAAATTCCTTAATAGGAACTCGCACCATTCTAAGATAGTTGATAAGTAATTTAAATATATAGATTAAAACAATAAATAATTTTAAAAAAGTTTTAACAATGTAGGGGAAAGTAAAGAAATATGCTAAAATTATTAGCAAAAAGTTACAATATTTCTTCTTTCATTTAATAACCAGCATTAAAAATATGAATATCTTTATGGACCAGTTTGAATAAGAACATATAGGGTAGATGCTCCAATTTTGGCCACATTGGATCTGTTTTTCCAATAATTAACCAGAAATTTCAAATTAACTAATAAGAAGCATTCCAATACTTTAAACAATCCTTATTTTACTATTTTCACTCTGATTGGTTCATTTTTCTCAAACATGTGACTTGTAAAAAAAATTAAATGCATGATCATGTATTGTATACTCACAACTGTTAAAGTTTTGTTAAGGAACAAGGTTTCACCGTTTTTTATCATCAGGCTCTCAGAATTAACTGTTTATTCTAAAAGTGATTACCCTTAGGATTTGTGAGGTAAACTTTCTTTTTATTCTGATTTCATATCAAAATTATTTTTAAGATTAAATGGGTGGTGGTCAAAACTGGTACTTTAAATTTACTATATGTGCCAGTTTTGTCCATGCAGATGGCCAAAAGTGGAACACTACATGTTCCAGTTTCGGCCACATAACTTCATTATTGTATTTTGAGTCATTGCATAAATTTAAGAATATCTGGATGAAATAAAATCAACTGATTTAGTTTTGTTTCTAAAATGAAAAGTAACTAATATAGCTTTGTTTGTTTTTATTTTACATAGTAATGGCTCCAATTAAAAATAAGAAGGCAGGTAGCATTTCCATAAAAAAATTTTGCTACTCACCATCTAAAGTTGGTAATGCAGTTAAGGCCATTCAAAATGGAATGACAAAAACATCTCCATTTTGAATGTTTACCTCACATTTATGTTAGAAAATTTCAACTTGAGGAACCTGACTCGAGTGATGAGGAATATTCTTTTATATGCATGGATTGCTCTAATTTTAAAAATGATTCTGATGAATTTGATTAATGTTGCAATTAAAAATTATAAAAATACATATTTGTGGATATTGTTAGTGAATATAATGTAAATTCTTGATTTGTAATATTTTTTTAAAAATCTATGCTTTTGCAATGTAAGTTTATTCCTCTCCCCATTTTTTGTTTCATATTTTATCAAAAAAAATTATGCGAGTATATATAGTTTGTATTTTATCAACCAAATTAAATTATAGTTTGTATTTTATCAACCAAATTAAATTATTGTTTTCTGCATTCCTGTTTTTTAAAACTGAAATCTGCAGCTAAAATCAGTTTGCGTAAATTTTATTACATATCTTTATAAATTCATAAAAAAAATCACATTTCATATAACAGAAAATGAACTAAAATATATATTGCATAAAAATGATTTATTTTTACTTAAAATTCATTCAAGTGTCAGTTAAAAATATAATATTAACTGGTGCAAATTGGGTTAATTTATTTAATAATTCATATCTCGACATCTAAAATATTCTTCAGAAAAATTTTATAACTATCAGAAAGTCAATAAAATTTGCTAAAGAAGAGTATAAGTATGACTTAATATGTTTTAAACAGTCATCTACTGTAAAATTTCCATTTCAAATTTTCTCTTAAGGTGGCCAAACCTGGAGCATCTTACCCTATATATATATATAATCTGAACAAATTATTTAGTAACTCAAAAACATTAGAACTTGTATTCAAAAACATTCTTAGTGTCAGATATTTTATATAAAGAAATTTTCATATTTAAAGCTTACAATAGAAAAAAAAAGTTCAATAAAGTAAGGTTGCTAAATGTAAACAAAGCATTTGAATTCTGAATACAGGCAGACTATTTGAAAATTTAAATGTTAAAAAAGTTCATTCTCAAAACAATATTCCTAAAGATATACCAAGAAAAATGTTTCATTTATAAATGGAAATAATAATGTAATAACTTTTATGATGGAATAATCGACAATATATTTTATTATTTCGTTTGAAAACATAAAACTTTTAATTATAAAATTTGATATCTTGTTATAAATTACTTTCGATACTTTGTAAATAATAAATATATTTTCCCCTAAAAAAGCTGTAGAATATAATAATGCAAGGAAAAACAAAATATTAAACGAAAAGAACAAAAAAAGCTATATACTAATGTAACACGAAGCCTAATATGATATTCAAACAATGTTAAATCAACTTCCTTCGTTTAAAAATCACCCTTAATAGGGTAATTGATAAAATAAATGATATAGTACACAAAATTAAACAAATTAATACAGAATGTATAAAAACACAAGCACTTACCATGTATTTTCATTAAATCAGCAAGCAGGCAATGTGGGATGACAAATGACAGTTCACGGTTCCCGCGCATTGAATCAAGGTTACTGAACTGGTCGCAGCGGCGTTGGTGTAGTCGACTTTTCCGGTAAAATGTACTGCAGAAGCTGCTCGGCACTGTAAATTTTCCATTTTACAGTAATTTTTACCTTAAAAGTTTCCGGAATTTTTTACAGTGTATAAACACGATAACTCAAAACCACAACCAGCTAGGTGGATGAAATTTTGCAAATGGTTTCATCACAAGAAATTAAATGTGCATCAAAATTCGGGCCGCATCTGCCATCGGTTTGGCTGTCTGTCGGATCGCCTATTCGTAGGTATGTGAATGATATTACCTCAAAACGCAGCAAGTTTGAAGGTTCAAACCTTGTATGTGATCTCTACACCAAATTATTGATCGGTGTCAATTTTTGGAAAAACCCCATCAATGTATGTGAATGATATTACTTCAAAACGCAGCAAGTTTGAAGGTTCAATCCTTGTATTTGATCTCTACACCAAATTATTGATTGGTGTCTATTTTTGGACAAAATCCATCGAAAGGAAACTGTCTCGCTGCTTGTCAGTCTATGAGTATGCGATCGCGATAACTAAAACAAAACTTAATGAGCTAGATATATAGGAAATATGGCAAGGAATCTTGACACTGAAATTATAGGTCTACATTAAATTTGGACCTAAAAGGCCAATGGTAAGAGGACCAAAAGGCGAGCTATGCGACGAAGCAAAACGCAAAACTCCAAATGCGCCATATTGTGGAAGTATAAAACAAAGTCGAGGAGAGAACACTTCTTGTGGTTAAATTATCGATGCCTTATTGCATATTTCATTTTTCTGAGCATGTATATACCAGGTGTTACAAATAAGCCCCGGACGACACCAGTCGTCTCATTACATAAACATGTTCTTAATTTGGGTGAAATTTAATTGCAGACATCCATTTGCTATGCATTTTATGTAAAGTTTTCATAAACAAGTTTCGTGCAAGGTACAAATCCAATCAAAATTTAAAACTATTGCGTAGAGAGTAGGCGTAATCCAATCAAGATGTCAATTAAAGCCTTTCCGTCCTCTTTACTGTTCGAAACACACCTCGACGCACTAGCAAAGAAGTCGCTTGGCAGACTAAGATTAATAGGTGACAGTGCGTAACTGCCCCAGGCCACCAACTGCATTATTCAAACGGAAGTGTGATTGCGTGCTGCAAGTCATTAAAGGTGGGGGAGGGAGCAACGGTGAGAGGGGACGACAATATTCGGTAAACAAGTGACCTCACAATTGTAGTTTTTAATTGAGATTTGCTATTCAGAATGGAAGGCTGGAAAGAACTCTTTTCTAGAAGGTGAAAGTCGAAGTTCAAGTAGTTTCCGTTGCAGAGAATAGAAATGTTTGGTTATGTTATATGTTCCTGACTCTACGAATTGTGGAAAATTACGTATTTTAATTTTTCATTTAACTTCCGTTGCAAATGTAGACGAAAGGTCTATTTATAGGATGTTTTTTGGTTAAAATACAGTTTATTAGAATATTATTTGAAAACAAGTTTGATTTGTGAAAAAGTTTACACATTTCAGAAAGAGTGCAGACATAAAAGTCAAATTTTGATTTTTTTTTACAAAAATTGACTAAGAAAAGTTGTGATATAATAAAAATCGTATTTGATTTCTTAACAATCAACGTCTTACCATACATTTGGCCTAGTATAGCCAAATCAAACCTTTGGGTCATAAAACTCCAACCGATTAAACAACTATATATTTCAAAGAAAAAAGAAAGTTTCAATTTAATTTGTTAGATTAACGTCCTTTTTTGAAGTTATACGAAGGTAATGGGAGTAATTATTTGGACTGTAGTCAACTGAAGAAAACGAAACTTAAATCGACACTCCACTCTAACTCCAACTCAAGCGCGAAGAAGCTTGATCCAGGTGACATATGGCCTGCACCAAACCCGAATATAAGGCGAATAATCGGCCCTCAAACTTGCGATCTTACTTTACCAAAGCCAAGACTGTGGCCAGGATATCGCTTTCCAAAGACTGAGAGAATTTCAGCGTCTGTGTCTTAAGGATTATGCAACTAAGTGCTGAAAATCTTATACTATTCAGTATAATTATCATTGAAATTATGCCCTTTGACGTTTCTAATCCATGAACTTGATACTTTTAACTTTCATAATATGATTCGTCTGTACCCATCCTAACTGGTATAATAACCCAGTGTTATAGGAACCAGGGGCGCAGGCGGCGTTCTGTACTCACGTGTCAAGGGTGGCGATGCAATTCAGTATTCGTATTCATTTCATACTTGCGCTATTACGTCACAAAACAACATAAGACAGCGATGCAATTGAATGTTACAATTATAATTGCAAAGTACTGAAATGAGATGTTACGTAACATGCTCAATGTGGTTTGCTGTGCGATTGTCACGCCATGTGAACCGAAAAGTCAGTTCAAACAGAAAAGAAGAATAAAGGTGACTTGATGGCAGCGTTAGTTTCGGAACTCGAGAATTGCGTGTTCGAGACCTGACATCTTCAGAGATCCGCAGTTTATTGATTTTTCAGATTACCACACGAAATCTATTTCTGGAAACATTTGCCTTTTCTAACTGTGGTCAAACGACGAGGGTGACACCTTAGCTGATAACCTAATCGAAAAACTTCTATGCTACACCAGGGTGAGGGTGCTCGACTCCGGCGGCAAATTTAATGTTCACTGGATGCACAAGCATGGCGGAATGGAATCTCGAACTATCTATCCTCCGTTTGGGAAGGAGAGACTCTGATACCAATTATAATGCGAAGTATCTCATCGTGGGCTAAAAGTTCTCGCATAAAAGAAGTGTCAAAGTTCGGAGATTGAAATGCTAGCTTAAATGTCGTATTCGGTATCTGAATACGGTCCAAAATTTCGAGGAAAAACAGCGTCCGTGTAGAAACAGCCGCTAATCGAACGAATCACGCAAAAACCGTGGAATAAGCACAAATTTTCTTGTCAACTCTCAGAAGCAGTTTGGTATCCCTACAAATCGACTGATTGTCCGATATCTTGTGAGTTCATTATTTGATATGATCTAGTTAATTCAAAGAGGGAATATACATTATTCCGCACAACTCGAACAAGCCATATTGTCCCCCCACAACTCGACTGGTGACTGTTCATGTTTTAGTTTGATCCAGCGTGCTTAAACGAGGAAAAACAGCGCCCGTGTAGAAACAGCCGATAATTCAACGAATCAAGCTTAAACCATGTAATAATCCCACATTTTTCTTGACAATTCTCCGGAGCAATTTAGTCTCCTACGATTTGATTGATTGTTTGATATTTTGTCAGTTCATAATCCAGTTTACTCAAACCGAGAATATACATCATTCCTCCACCAACTCGACGAAGCGATTTGGTACCTCCACAACTTGCCTGCTGGCAGTTCATCTTTTGGTTTGATCCAGTGTGCTCAAACCGAGAATACACACTTATTCCAGCAAACGAAACCATTTATCTGCTGCGGACAGAAATAATGTTTCCTCGCCTTCTCGAAGCGGAAATAACCATCACCGGGTTGAAATATCATGCCCATTTGAGTAGCGAGTGGACCAGCATCAGAAAAAGTGAGGCGAAACGAGCCTCATAAACCTCGCGAGTCCTAACAGCGGGGACGTGCCCCGAGTGCGGAATGAAGGCAGTGTGGGAAAGTGTCTCTTCGGATAAAGATGGATAGGGATCATGTGATTCGGGGAAAGGGTTGTGAAGGGTGTGACAGCTCTTTGGGGAATACTTCTCTACCCCCTGGACATAGCAACAAAATAAATTATGCGAGTAATTAGTGTACGGAGATAAGTCGCCGGTGAGGAATTAATTATTCATAAAAGTCAGTCAAGATGTTTTTAAATGAAGTTAATTTTGTCACGAGATGTTTGAAATAAATTACATGGCAAAAATAAAATGAGTTTTATTTAATGAGACCTATGTGGGACACCCTAAAAATCGTTCGTCTGTTGCCGTTACCATAGTTTCGGTTAAAGGTCGATAATGTAGATTATTCTTTTTTTTAAATTTATTTATTTAACTAAAATTACGCAAAATTCTGGAATGCGGGAATTTTTTTCGAATGAAGTTAGGGAATATCGCGTAGGAAAAAAAATCTTCTTAACTATATATGAACGATTTTTTTTTCATTTTAGCATTTATTCTTTTTCATCAGCCTTGTATCTGCTTAATATAATTTGGCATTTGATGACTTACTCTTTAAGGACCATAGATTTTTGTCACAAGTATCCAGAGTTGGTTTTTATGAATGAATTTCTTAAAGAACTTTCATTGATATCTGGGTATGTTGTTCGACCAACCCACTGCACTGAGCCAAATACCGCTTGATTGAAATGGATATTTTCCGTCCCTCCATCAGTTTATTCGAGAGGAAAAAAATTAAATCAGGCGTCATCCTCATCATTAGACCTTGGTTCAAAATGACAAAGTCTGTCCGCCTTAATGTAGCTTCAGAACGGGACTTTCATCAAACTAATTTAAATTAAATATCTTTTTATACTTCTCCGTTTCTACTTCAAAATTATTTCGCGTTTACGTATGAAAATACAATAAGCCAATGGAATAATAATTAAAATAAAACTAACGGATATAGGTATACGGTAGAAGGAAAAATTGTTATAAACAATTTTTAAAATCTAGGTCGTTTATAAAAATAAGTTTTAAGGAATGATTTCTAAGAACAAGAAAAGAGGCGCAAGTCAACTGTCTGTCTGACCCTAAAATTATCTTTCCTACTGAACCATTCCTCTTCATGAAAATAAGTTTATTGAATATTAAGGTTACGTCTAATTAAATCGCAAATGTATGTGGTTAATTTCTTTTCAACATTTGAAACAGAATGATCTCTTATTATCTAGATTATTTCCGATGGGTTAAAAATTAGAATGGTCAATACCAATGCCGATTTAATTATTCTGTTAAAGTGACTAGCACTATTTACTTTCTTATATATGAAGTAAAAGGGAGGAATTTAAATCGTCAAATAATTTCTTCCGTGTGATTTTGATCATTCTCCAAATCTTCCCGAATAAAAAAAAAGCATTTTGGGAAAATTCTGTCTGTCTGTAAACAAGAAAACACATTGAGTTAGAGGGCAGAAATTGGTTTTTACTCATTAACCCTCACCAGCTTCACCTACCTGCCCAAAATGATGTACAGCGCATGAAAATCGGCAGGGAAGATTCACAAAACATAATATCATGACATATAAAAAGCATAGTGTCTTAAAACGAAAGCAACAACATGCATGCAACAACATTCAGAAAAATTAAGATAACTATGACAAAATAAAACCGAAAAAATCTAAATTAACAACTGAAACTAAAATTTATATAGAATACGAAATGAAGTTTTAATGATAAATTCAAAAAATATACGATAAGAATGATCAAATAAGAATATAAGAAATGGAAATTTGGTATGCGGATTTTACACCTATATAGCAGATTTGAACCAAATTTTCGACAAAATCTCTCAAAGCAGTCTGTCTCTCTGTTCGTCCGTGTTCTTTGCATGTGAAGATGGCATCTCAAAAGCGTAATGATCCAAATGGATAAAATTTGATATCTTGTATTGATGTGAAAATGTTTGTTCCATGTTAAACTTTGGACCCAAAAGTCAAACGTGAAGTACTCAAAATGCATACTTGATTCTTTTTTGCTATACTACGAGGCTAAACAAAAAAATATTGCAAACTGTATAAGCATACAAGAAAGTCAGAACACTCCGTTCATTAATATGTAAAATTAATAAAGAAATTTTAGTTCATTTAAATGAAGGACTAGTCCGTAATTTAATATTAATTTATGAACTTCACTGATTTATAAATATTTTCACAAGTGAATTGTTTCTGTAAAATGAAAACAAAAAATGATAATGAAGTAAACTTGCATTTCAATAATATTATAATATATAAGACATAATGCAGCTATAAATCTCTCATAAGTAATCTGACATTTCTTAGAAAGTTATTAACCATAAATAAGGCATTTATATATAATGTATAGAAGTACGGTACTCAATAGTTTAGCTTTAATTCCAATGCCCAATAAGAAAACTGAAAATAAAACTAATTACAAAAAGAAGGTATTTAATATCATTTAACTACAGTGTTTCAGAACTGAAAGCATACGTTACAGTCATTAATCGAAGTGAAAGGAAAACCTTACTTCTTTTTCCTTTTTTTTGTTACTTAACATATTTTTTCAAAGCCACCAGATTAATCAATATCCTTGTCGTGTATTTGTTGATTTTCTTTTCTCACACTTTGTCATTAATACCTACACGATGTTCTTATTGCTATTCGGGTCACGTTGAAAATGTCACCGGAAGATGGCGCCCCGAGCATTCGGAAAGCTCGAATTTTCCGTCTTCCGATGCTACTGAGATAAATTAGTAACTTTCGTTTTAATCTTATCTGGAGCTCATTTACAAATATTCTCACGGCGCTGTTTCAAGCGTAAGCGTTGCAAAGCGACATCTTATTTCTTGTTAATGAATTCCACACTTGTGAGAATATCTTTACTAAATTCTTTTTTTCTTTTGTGTGTAACAAAGAAACGGATCCTTACCGGTCTGTTAGATACTACGCGATTTTACTTCGTTTTATTTTATTTTTTATTATAACTGAAAATTATATATAGTAAAAAAAATTTGATTGTTAGTTAACGACTCTTCAAAAAAGTTTCTTTCGATTTACATTAAAAAAAAATTACGGTTTGTGTTTTTGTGCAATAAAATTAAGTGCATGAGAACAAAGCAAAATAAATGGAGCCAAATCCACAGTAAAACCCAGGAATGGCGCTAAAGTTTGCCCGACGGGGAAGGGGGTCACGATTTGCCCGAAAGGATGGCACGACCCCTGGGGGGGGGCGAATGTAATGAAATTGGTCTTAAATTTTCGCCAGATTATTATTTATCAACTGCGGTTGAATACCACGTACAAAAATTTTCCCCGACGGGGTGGCCCTGCCCCCCCGGTCCCCCCTCAATGGGTAGCCCTTGTAAAACCAAAATATTTGTCACATAAATTAAGCTCCATTCCGATTTAATAAAGAAAGTGCGACTTATCTACATTTAAAAAAATTATTTAAAAAGCAAAAGGCATTTTGTTCTTATTTAGTGCTAAAAATGTATTCTAAACCGAACATTAAAAAAAAAAAAAAAGATGATTATTTTTTAATTAAGAGAGCATCGATTCTGTCAGAGACAAGAATGGACACTATTCATTAAACATATATCATGTAATTGTCAGCGAGCATTGGAAATTTTCCTGCATTTTTATTAATCGTTTTAAGTATTACATCGAGCTATAAATAATGCTCAACATTTAATTTATTTTTCCTTAAACTGAATTCAAATGTAATAAAGTTGGAATAAAAATGAACAAGTAACATTTATTTTCTGAAACCTTATTGGCTACAGTTTGTAATTTATTTGGTCGCTTTTTTAAGATATATTTAAAGCAAATATACAGAAAAGTTTGTCATTTCCTTTGCTGTCCATCTGTGTCTATGATGCACAGATATGTAGAATTTCCATTAACCCTTAAAAACCCGACTTTTTAAAAATTCATTTTGAAAAGTTTTTTGACATTCGTTTCTT
This sequence comes from Araneus ventricosus, assembly GCA_013235015.1. NCBI lineage: Eukaryota > Metazoa > Arthropoda > Arachnida > Araneae > Araneidae > Araneus > Araneus ventricosus. The sequence goes on along the minus strand of BGPR01002530.1, from coordinate 94,186 downwards.
GCATAAAACATGGGAAAAGTACTTTAAAAAATCCTATTTTGTTTTAAGTATGGTTTATGGATAAAAAACAGTTTGTTACCAACTGACAACACTAAGCTTTATTTCAGAAAAAATTTTCCTTTATAAAATTCTATAATATCAAACACCGAAGAATTTTAATAACTAATTATATGGATAAGGAATTTCCTCCAACATTGTAGAATAAAATATGGTTTTCTCAAGCGTACAAACAAAGCTAAAAAGATGCAGCCTCAAGTGAAAAATATCAATTTATTTATAATTTTTTATCAGCAGTCAGGCTGCCATCTATATATTGTAAATAATTTAATAAAAATTTCAATATGTATCCTATTGGCAACAACAGGCATTAGAGCTCAAATCTTATTCTCAAGATTTTAGAAGACAAAATTGGATATGTTGCTTCAAGGCAACACTGGGCCTTTAATGTTTAACTTAACCGATTGTTGAAACTAAAACAATTTTTTATGATACATATAAGAATAAAACTAAAAGCAATTGAACATTCTTTTCAAATAGTATACTACCAATGAATGGCTTGCATTTACAGCCGTTATTGCCTTTTAAATTTATTCAGAACAAACTAATGTTGTTTTGACACGACTCATTCAATAAATTATTCACCAGTCTAGAAAGGACGCACTTTTCATACCTCTGCAGGCAAATGCATTTTTATTGCTTTCTGCTTTCTTCTTTTTTTCATATAATTCAAATTCGATTATTGCGAGCATCTTTCAATAGCAATCCTTATTATGATAATCACCAACACAACTTTATTTTGCCTACACGCCAATTTTAGAATAAGGAATTCCTTGACAATTTTATTGTTAGATTCTCGCTTAATATGAGAATAACCGTTTAATTTTCTCTTTACGATCACGAACACATAATTGGGTACAATAGAAGTTCCTCAATATTAAAACTTCGATAAAAAAATTATAATCTTTAAGGCACGAGAATTGATTTTCCGGATATATTTCCGTATTAAAATTTACTAACTGTAAGATACTTGCCCACTTTTTTGTTTTTCTGCTTTGCTGTAGACATCACGCCGAAAGTTCTTTTTTTGTGCACTGTCAATTGCTATGTTTAGAACGCAAACCCCATTTTTAAAGATTGTTGTGACGATCCTCCTAGAATTGAGTAGGGGAATCTTGATGGAAGGTAATGTAGTTAAGAATGTTTATAAGTACAGTAGAACCTCGACTATCCGCCTAATGACCACCCAATCTAGTTAAAATAAATTACTCTCCGTAATATTGTGAGAAATAATTCAGATAATTTGCATTATGCAAGCGGGCGTCTGTTACAGTCAACAGCAATTCTGCTACAATTATCATTTTTGACAGTTTCGCTTTAGGCCTACTTTTTCACATTATAATAATCATTTATCTGTGAACAGTAAAATAAGATTAAACAATTTTTAAAAGACTTAAGTCCGTGTTTTACGTTCATGTTTTGTTTATTTCAGAAATACACTGTACATGATTTTATTTCTCTTGCAATCAAATTTGACATCATAAAATTTATCTTAAAAAGTGCGGAATATTTTTATTCTCCGACTTTCTTTTTCTGTAATAAATTTTTAAACGTACAGAACAGAATATAACATAAAAAACATTTATAAAGTATTGGGTTATATTAAGAAGTCAGAAAATGTAAGCAAGAGCGGGTTTTGGTTTAAAGAGGTTGTTTTTAATAATATAGGTAAGGTTGGAAGTGAGCATTTATAGAATTCCAGCCTACCCTTCTGCTACATTAGGCCGAATTGTTAGGATTCTATTGTAAATTTAAAATGAAAACAATACATCAATCAACTATTTATATTTGTATTAAATAATTTCATAATTTCATGATCAACAATTTCAATCGAAAACATAAGTTCTCACATTCTTACACTGTTTAGAACACTGGATGCTTTGACGCTATTTAAGCTCCGTTGACAATGGGTACTTTGTAGCGACAGTTAGAAGACCACGAAACTATCATTCCAACTACATTGTGCAGTTACTCCATCTGACAGCTAGGTGCCGATGGGGTCTGGATGTTTTTCGTTTCCAAAATGAGGTGACATGTGAAAGAAACTGAAAAACCTTAAGAATCCTCAAATACATAAATTTATCATTTTTTCTTTGTTGCAAAATATCGAAAATGCGAAGCATCTACAAGAAGGCTCTGCACCCTAGTTCTAGAGAGTGTAGAGTGCTTCAGTAGAAAAGGAATCATACACCAATGTAGAGTGAGAAACGTCTTATGGGTATGACGGTTGCCGGAATGCACAATTGTAAAGTGGGATTTGTGGTAAATGCTTCGTTCAGCATTGTAGGAGATCATATTGCACGGCTGTTCTTCTAGACCTGGAATTGCCACATCTTCGAAAGAAAACGATTCTTGAATAAACATTTTAAAATTATTTATGAGGTATTAATTGTACAAAAGCTAACGATTAAGAAAAGGAAATTATAATAAGTAAACAGGTACCGGCTGATTCAGAAGTCCGGGGAAAATCAATAATTCGCAAGAGAACGAATATAGCAAGGGCGCAGAAAAGATGAAAACGAAGCGTTTTTCCCCCTCTCATAGAAAACACGAATTTATTAGCTGCAAAGCTTATAATTTAAAGCACCAAATGGATCTGCAATTGGTAGAGCAATGAATTATGTAGGATAAGATACTGCTCGGAGGTTTACAAATTTCAGGATGTCGCCCTCTATTTAAGAGTTCAGATCGAGGATCGCATTTTTTCACATCATTAATTCCTTAACTATGGTGCCGGAGAGTCATTCGTTCATCGAATAATCATATATTCCAAATATTAAGCTGAAACCAAAGCATTTTCAGAAGTTATAAATCGATACAAAAAATTGAAATTCTTAAACATCTCAAGTGATTCGTGAGCTCTTAGTTGAATCAATATGACAAGACCTTTCCAGAACAGAAGGTGTCATCTAATTATATAGCAGAGAAAAGTGTTGTACATTTAAGTTGATAAAAGATCACTGATAGAAAAAATCACTCGATTTGGCTCACAAACAAAAACGATTCAGGATGGAAAAACGCTTTAAATGTACTTAAAAAGCAAGTTTTGAGGAAAATGCAATACGCTGATATAATGACGAACGAAATGATAAAAACTAACGATAAATTTTGTGATAAGAACTACTCATTTAAGGGGTTAAGCAATTGCCCATTCTCAGTCATACCATCAAAGATGGTGCTCACGTAAATATGCTGTACAGAAAAAAACCTGTGAACACAAATTGAATACGTGAGTTTTAGTGAGTGAGTTCCTGGAAAAATTTTTCCAAGAACTTTTGAATGAACAATAGATCCAGCAGTTCCCGTGTAGTGAAATAAGGTCACAATATCATGAGGTACGAATATATCTTAGTCCTAACATTTGACAACACTTAACATATTCATCGTTATAGACGAGATATCTCGTTTTCCAGGAATGTTTTTCTGTGTGCTAGAATTTGGCTTACATTCCAGTTTAGATAAGTTGGACGCGTTAATAGAAGAATATGTTCACTTTTTTTGTTATTACTAAAAATACTCATTATTCCTGTATACTCATATTTACTGTAATATTCAAACTATTTTAATTCAAATTTTAATACAAAACTTCTTTTACATATTGTAAAATATTCTGAAAGTTTCGTATAATTTGGTTGAAAACTCTGCATGTTATAAGCAAAAAACATGCGGAAAAATTAGGGATTTTTTTAAGAAAACCTTTATATCTTCCCGAATATTTGTGATGTGTTTACGAAAATGCATATATCAAACATAACCATTGATGAAAGTTACATGTGGCTTTCAGATTTCTGTGAAACATGAAGGGTCAAACTCCATTTTCACCTTCATCCCTTTCTGGTGCCCCCCCCCCCTCCTTATTGCCCTCGTGACCGAATCTTCACTGCAAAATGTGAGTTCAGACGATAGTATGCCCCACAATTCTAAGCAACTGATTGTGAACCATAGTATCCATATTAACTCAAATTTTGTAGCAGCTTCAAAATTGTGCATTATTTTTGGGACCAGTGTACCAACAAACAGGAAATAATATTGATCAATTAAGCATTAATTATTGATTAAAGAAATTGGTATGTAAAATTTCCATGACATATTTGAAATCATGATAGCTTTCTTAATTAATTTTGCTAACTGATATGGAAGAAAGTAGTAGAAAGAACGCAGAACGCTGAAATGGATTTGATCTTAAAATCCTAAAAAAGCAAAACCTGTGAAGGCCATCTGCAGATTTATATTTGGTGGGTATCGCAGATTTAAAATTCCTGGACTGTAATTAAAGGAATTTCTTTTTTAATTTTTACTAGGGGTGATTTTCTTATTTCTGCCCAAAATGAGCTGTCTGAAAGCTCTGTTTTAAGTGCATAAAAAAGTACTATTAATCTAGATTTACTGCATGCTGAAACTGGGTAATTGTTATAGACGACCGCTATAGGCACTACTTATAATTTTCAAAAATTGATAAGATAATTTACATTCTTTCAAAATCATGAAAACAACCTTTATTTGCGTTACAGATTTGTGCAACAGATTTGTAGATACTTAGTTGTAATACTCACTCCACGAGTAATCAAAGCACGTCACTTAAGTAAGTCAAATTCTCCTATAAATATAAAGAACCACCCAAAATATTTTTTCTATTAAATTCATAGTTACTTCATTAATAAATTTCATTGAAAAATATTCAGTTAAACTTCCTCTACTTCTTTTTATTTAACTGAGAGGTACTGAATTATAATTCCTACTATACGAATACTTTCGTCGATGATTCACAGCTCTGCATGAAAATCGACCCCGATACCATTCCTTCAAATTCTTATGTGAAATGACCCCCTGAATCCGAATATGACCCCCCATTTTGCCCCATCATTCACCGTTTTCTCAGGACGCCCCTCCCACCCATTTGTAACAATGTCCGATAATTTTATGGGCATGAATTTGATTTGGAGGGAGAAAACGATTATTTTAACCGTTAAATGTCTTCTGAGGGGCTACAGAGGTGAAAAGTTCTAAAATATGAACATTTGCAGCAAGGGGAGGATTTGGAGAAATTTTCCCCTAAATTAAAAAAATCAATAAAATATCCGGTTTTCTGGTTTGTTTCGCAATTTTTCATAATTTCTACTATTCACTTCCAGCCCCCCCTTTTCCTCACCCAAACACCCCAAATAATAAAATATATATACACAATTTTGGCTAAAAGCGGGTGAGGGTGGGGTCGAAAGCCCTCACAGAAGTTTGGAAGATTCACTCTACAACGTTAGCTCTTTATTTTTATCACTGTTCTGTAATTTATGGCTACAATTTGATTTGGAGGAAAGGATTATTTAACACTAAATTTAAAATAAAATAAAATAAAATATATAATAAATAAACTTAATATATAAAAAATAAGTTTGGAAGATTCACTGTACAACGTTGTCGCTTTGCACATCAAACTCGATTGATCAAACAGTTAAGTGAAAGCAATGGATAAAACAGGTGATGGATTTAACTTTTGAAAACTAAATTTCATCGTCTTAGTGAGACTAAAATCAAGGGAGGAATTTTCTTGGGTCCCAGATTAGACAACTTTTAGGATTCAACGTTTATGAAACACCTGAATCCTAAAGAAAATGTGCCATGGCTTCATTAAAATGCGAGCATGTGGCAGAATACTGCTGGTCATTGGTACGAAAAACTTGCTTCATGGCAGCAAGCAACCAGATGAAGGTACTATATTATAAGTTACATTTATTATATTTTATATTATATTATCCATTATTATTTATTATATATTTATTTTTATTTTTAAATTTAGTGTTAAAATAATCCTTTCCCTCCAATCAAATTCAATAAGAATTACATAAGATATGAAAAAAAACATTGTATTTCCAACTTTCTTTATTGAGCACGGACTCTCCCTCACCCGCTTGCTCAAAGTATTGCTATATATTTTTAATTTGAAGTGTTTTGGAAAAGATGAAAACTGGAAGCTATATAAGAAATTGATGAAAAAATGCGAAAACAAACCAGAAAAACGGATTATAATTTTTTTTTAAATTTAGGGACAATCTCCAATCTCCCTTGCTGCAAAATATTCATATTTTAGAACTTCACCTCTGTAGCCCCTCAGAAGACATTTAACGGTTAAAATAATCGTTTTCCCCCTTCAACTCAAATTCATGCCCATAAAATTACCGGACAGTGTTACAAAGGGGGGGGGGGG
>BGPR01002530.1:77786-87902 GCA_013235015.1 Araneus ventricosus | reverse complement strand
CAGAACAAACTAATGTTGCCTTTTGACTGACCATTCAATAAATTATTCACCAGTCTAGAAAGGACGCATTTTCATACCTCTGCAGGCAAAATGCATTTTATTGCTTTCTGCTTTTTTTCATATAATTCGATTATTGCGAGCATCTTTCAATAGCAATCCTTATTATGATAATCACCAACACAATCTTTGCCTCACGCCAATTTTAGAATAAGGAATTCCTTGACAATTTTATTAGATTCTCGCTTAATATGAGAAGTCCGTTTAATTTTCTCTTTACGATCACGAACACATAATGTACAATAGAAGTTCCTAATAAAAACTTCGATAAAAAATTATTATAATGAGAATTGATTTTCCGGATATATTTCCGTATTAAAATTTACTAACTGTAAGATACTTGCCACTTTTTGTTTTTTCTGCTTTGCTGTAGACATCACGCCGAAAGTTCTTTTTTTGTGCACTTCAATTGCTATGTTTAGAACGCCCCATTTTTAAAGATTGTTGTGACGATCTCCTAGAATTGAGTAGGGAATCTTGATGGAAGGTAATGTAGTTAAGAATGTTTATAAGTACAGTAGAACCTCGACTATCCGCCTAATGCCACCCAATCTAGTTAAAATAAATTACTCTCCGTAATATTGTGAGAATAATTCAGATAATTTGCATTATGCAGCGGGCGTCTGTTACAGTCAACAGCAATTCTGCCTACTATCATTTTTTGAGCAGTTTCCTTTAGGCCTACTTTTTCACATTATAATAACATTTATCTGTGAACAGTAAAATAAGATTAAACAATTTTAAAGACTTAAGTCCGTGTTTTACGTTCATGTTTGTTTATTTCAGAAATACACTGTACATGATTTTATTTTCTACCAAATTTGACATCATAAAATTTATCTTAAAAGTGGAATATTTTATTCTCGACTTTCTTTTCTGTAATAAATTTTTAAACGTACAGAAAAGAATATAACATAAAAACATTTATAAAGTATTGGGTTATATGTCAGAAAATGTAAGCAGAGTGGTTTTGGTTAAGAGGTTGTTTTAATAATAGGTAAGGTTGGAAGTGAGCATTTATAGAATTCCAGCCTACCCTTCTGCTACATTAGGCCGAATTGTTAGGATTCTATTGTAAATTTAAAATGAAAACAATACATCAATCAATCATTTATATTTGATTAAATAATTTCATAATTTCATGATCAACAATTTCAATCGAAAACATAAGTTCTCTTCTTACACTGTTTAGAACACTGGATGCTTTGACGCTATTTAAGCTCCGTTGACAATGGGTACTTGTAGCGACAGTTAGAAGACCACGAAACTATCATTCCAACTACATTGTAGTTACTCCATCTGACGCTAGGTGCGATGTGGTCTGGATGTTTTCGTTTCCAAAATGAGGTGACATGAAAGAAAACTGAAAACCTTAGAATCCTCAAATACATAAATTTATCATTTTTCTTTGTTGCAAAATATCGAAAATGCGAAGATCTATAAGAAGGCTCTGCACCCTAGTTCCTAGAGAGTGTAGAGTGCTTCAGTAGAAAAGGAATCATACACCAATGTAGAGAGAAACGTCTTATGGGTATGAGGTTGCCGGAATGCACAATTGTAAGTGGATTTGTGGTAAATGCTTCGTTCAGCATTGTAGGAGAACATATTGCACGGCTGTTCTTCTAGACCTGGAATTGCTACATCTTCGAAAGAAAACGATTCTTGAATAAACATTTTAAAATTATTTATGAGGTAATTAATTGTACAAAAAAGCTAACGATTAAGAAAAGGAAATTATAATAAGTAAAGCAGGTACCGGCATGAAGTCGGGAAAATCAATAATTCGCAAGAGAACGAATATAGAAGGGCGCAGAAAAGATGAAAACGAAGCGTTTTTCCCCTCTCATAGAAAACACGAATTTATTAGCGTGTTATAATTTAAAGCACCAAATGGATCTGCAATTGGTAGAGCAATGAATTATGTAGGATAAGATACGCTCGGAGGTTTACAAATTTCAGGATGTCTGCCCTCTATTTAAGAGTTCAGATCGAGGATCGCATTTTTTCACATCATTAATTCCTTAACTATGGTGCGGAGAGTCATTCGTTCATCTGAATAATCATATATTCCAAATATTAAGCTGAAACCAAAGCATTTTCAGAAGTTATAAATCGATACAAAAAATTGAAATTTTAAACATCTCAAGTGATTCGTGAGCTCTTAGTTGAATCAATATGCAAGACCTTTCCAGAAAGAAGGTGTCATCTAATTATATAGCAGAGAAAAGTGTTGTACATTTAAGTTGATAAAAGATCACTGATAGAAAAAATCACTCGATTTGGCTCAAAACAAAAACGATTCAGGATGGAAAAACGCTTTAAATGTACTTAAAAGCAAGTTTTGAGGAAAATGCAATACGCTGATATAATGACGAACGAAATGATAAAACTAACGATAAATTTTGTGATAAGAACTACTCATTTAAGGGGTTAACAATTGCCCATTCTCTGTCATACCATCAAAGATGGTGCTCACGTAAATATGCTGTACAGAAAAAAACCTGAACACAAATTGAATACGTGAGTTTTTTAGTGAGAGTTCCTGGAAAATTTTTCCAGAACTTTTGAATGAACAACAGATCCAGCAGTTCCCGTGTAGTGAAATAAGGTCACAATATCATGAGGTACGAATATATCTTAGTCCTAACATTTACAACACTTAACATATTCATCGTTATAGACGAGATATCTCGTTTCTCGGAATGTTTTTCTGTGTGCTGAATTGGCTTACATTCCAGTTTAGATAAGTTGGACGCGTTAATAGAAGAATATGTTCACTTTTTTTGTTATTAACTAAAATACATGTATTCCTGTATATCATATTTACTGTAATATTCAAATTATTTTATATAATTCAAATTTTAATACAAAGCTTCTTTATATATTGTCAAATATTCTGAAAGTTTCGTATAATTTGGTTGAAAACTCTGCATGTTATAAAAAAAACATGCGAAAAAATTAGGGATTTTAAAGAAACCTTTATATCTTCCCTGAATATTTGTGCTGTGTTTACGAAAATGTACATATATCAAACATAGCCATTGATGAAAGACATGTGGTTTTCAGATTTCTGTGAAACATGAAGGGTCAAACCCATTTTCACCTTCATCCCTTTCTGGTGCCCCCCTCCTTATTGCCCTCGACTGAATCTTCACTCAAGTGAGTTCAGACGATAGTAGCCCCACAATTCTAAGCAACTGATTGTGAACCATAGTATCCATATTAACTCACATTTTGTAGAGCTTCAAATTGTGTGATATTTTTGTGTTTGTTTTTACCAGTGTAACAAACAGGAAAATAATATTGATCAATTAATCATTAATTATTGATTAAAGAAATTGGTATGTAAAATTTCATGACATATTTGAAATCATGAAAGCTTTCTTAATTAATTTTGCTAACTGATATGGAAGAAAGTAGTAGAAAGAACGCAGAACGCTGAAATGGATTTTGATCTTAAAATTCTAAAATACAATGCTGAAGGCCATCTGCAGATTTATATTTGGTGGGTATCGCAGATTTATAATTCCTGAACTGTAATTAAAGGACCTTTCTTTTTAATTTTTTACGGGGTGATTTTCTTATTTCTGCCAAAATGAGCTGTCTGAAAGCTGTTTTAAGTGCATAAAAAGTACTATTAATCTAGATTTACAGCATGCTGAAATTGGGTAATTGTTATAGACGATCAGGCACTACTTATAATTTTCAAAAATTGATAATATAATTTACATTCTCTCAAAATCATGAAAACAACCTTTATTTTAGTTACAGATTTGTGAACAGATTTGTAGATACTAGTTGTAATACTCACTCATGAGTAATCAAAGCACGTCTTAAGCAAGTCAAATTCTCCTATAAATATAAAGAAGCTTCCAAAATATTTTTCTATTAAATTCATAGTTACTTCATTAATAAATTCTGAAAAAATACTCAGTTAAACTTCCTCTACTTCTTTTTTATTTAACTGGAGGTACTGAATTATAATTCCTACTATACGAATACTTTCCTCGATGATTCACAGCTCTGCATGAAAATCCTCGACACCATTCCTTCAAATTTTATGTGAAATGACCCTTCGAGACCACTCCACCATCAGCTTCAGGACGCCCTCTCCTTATTTGTCCGGTGGAATATAGCAAAATTTGATTTGGAGGAGAAACGATTATTTAACCGTTAAGCTAAATAGAGGTGAAAGCTAAAATATGAAATTTAGAAGGGGAGAGATTTACCCTTATTTAAAAATCAATAAAACTAGGTTCTCGCAATTTTCACTACTTACATATTCAAGTTCAGCCCCCTTTTCTCCAAACACTTCAAATATCAAAATATTTAAGCGAAAGCTGGGTGAGGGTCCGAAGCTCACACGAAAGTTTGGAAGATTCACTCTAACGTTATGCTCTTTATTTTCATCGTTCTGTATGATGGTTATTTGATTTAGGGGAAAGGATTATTTAACACAAATTTAAAAAAAAAAAAAAAAAATATATAAAATAAATAATATAAAAAATAAGTTTGGAAGATTCCGTACAACGTGTCCGTTTGCACATCAAACTCGGATTGATCAAACAGTTAAGTGAAGCAAATGGATAAAACAGGTGATGGATTTAACTTTTGAAAACTAAATTTCATCGTCTTAGTGAGACTAAAATCAAGGGAGGAATTTTCGTGGGTCCCAGATTAGACAACTTTTTGGATTCAACGTTTATGAAACACCTGAATCGCAAAGAAAATGGCATGGCTTGCATTAAAAAAATGCGAGATGGCAGAATACTGCTGGTCATTGGTACGAAAAACTTCTGTTCATGGCACGCAAGCAACCAGATGAAGGTAATATTATAAGTTACATTTATTATATTTTATATTATATTATCCTTATTATTTATTATATTATATTTTTTATTTTTAAATTTAGTGTTAAAATAATCCTTTCCCTCCAATCAAATTCAATAAAAATTACATAACGATAAAAAATAAAAGGCAATTGTAAAGTAATCTTCCAAACTTTCTTGTGAGGTTCTGGACTCTCCCTCACCCGCTTTAGCCAAAATTGTCTATATATTTTTATTATTTAAGTTTGGGTGAGGAAAAGGGGGCTGGAGCTAATATAGAAATTAAGTGAAAAAATTGCGAAACAAACCAGAAAAACTGGTCATTTATTGATTTTTTTTTAAATTATGGGAGAATTCTCCAAATCCTCCCCTTGCTGCAAATGTTCATATTTTAGAACTTTCACCTCTGTAGCCCCTCGAAGACATTTAACGGTTAAATCTTTTCCTTCAACTCAAATTCATGCCATAAAATTACTGGACAGTGTTACAAAGGGGGGTCCTGAAAACGGTGGGTGATGGGGCAAATGGGTCATATTTGATTTAGGAGGTCATTCATATAAGAATCTGGTAGTTGAATAAAAATTGGGGCTGAGATTTTTTTTTTTTTTTTGCAAAGCAGTGAGATGTGTGAAAAGGGAAAATGCTTGTTCTTTTCCGAATTAGAAGTTGTCGTTTGTAAATTCCGTGATAACATGATAGAAATTGGGCTGTGAAATAGGCTTGTTGCATGTTAAACAGATTACAAACATAGAATGAATGAAGGTATGACTTAATACGCTGATTGCTGCACTATGAATATTCTACGGCAACATGAATATTCCCTGAGCGACAAGTTAACTCCTCTCCCAGTCAGTGACGACTCAAGTGCGCAGCGCGGCGAAAGCTATGCATCACTACATACAGGTACTGAGTCCTAAACATGATAGAATGCATTTAAAAATAATGGAGTCTCTTCGTGATCACGCGCAGGGCCGTCTTAAGAAATCTGCGCAAGAGTAGTTTGACGCCCCACCCGTATCTACGAATTTGATCTCTTACGGCCCAAAGAAAATACCTACCTAATATAATAATCGAGGTGGAAAAGAACAGTAAGTTGTTTTCTGATAACACATCTTAATTTTGCAATTTGACGCCTTTTAGAATAGGATTTTGAAAGCCAGTGTCCGCACTCATCACGATAATAAACATGATCGATTTTAATGGTATATTATCCAAAAGTATATTTTTATTTAATACAAAAATACAACATTATGCTTAAATTAATACTCAACATCACCACAATGCTGAAAGTTTCATGCTCTCGCACCCCTCACAATACGTATAAACAGTATTATTGTATTTAAAATTGTGCCACAGTGCACTTTGTAGATTGCATTTTAGCGTACAATATACTTTAATATAGCGCTTTGTAGTGTGATTAAGGAACTATATCTCAAGTGATATTAGGTACCCGCGTGCAATTACTTATTTTATAATTGATAATGTAGGTAAGTTCTATTACACCCTTAGTTTAGGATTTTCTCATTGATTGTCTCTGTATGAATATTTTTTGAACTGACATGTTTATGAAACATTACAAAACCGATGACTGACTAGTGACAAACCCTAATCGTATTTGTTCTTTTAACATGTTTAAAGAACAAATATGATTAGGGCTAAATTAAATACATTTTTTTAATACTAAAATAAAATCAGTAGACTAATTTTTGGGCTCCTTTGGATCAGTGACGCTCCTGGGCAGTCAGCCCATTGAATGCTGCTCGTGCGATACACGCCAAATGCGCCCATTTAATTAAGGGCCCGTTAAGCATTTTGCAAAGGGTGATTCGCAAAATAAGCAGAGTCGGGAGGCTCTTACCCTGGGTGATAAAAATCGCGCTGTTTTAAGGATGTTTTCCCAATTTTTTCTTATTTATTTCTCGTGAAAACAGGCAGTGCTGGAACTGCACCCCTGGGGTGGAGTAGCTTCACTTCACAGAAAAGCGTAAGATGACATGAGCAGCTACGTTCGGCATGTATCTGTGCTGAGTTGCCACACCAGTTATCGACATTTATTTATTTATTTAAAGAAAAGCACACTACAGAGAAAACTCCACTTACAGCGTGCTATAAACAACAAACGCACAAAGAACAAAAGTCACAATGAGTAAATAAAAAAAATGCGCTAGAAAACAAAAAGTTGAAAACAGAGAATACACAAAATCATAAAACTTTTGCAAAAGTATATATAATTAAAAACGAAAACACATAATCACAAAAACATTAAAACACACTACGATACTAAAAGTCATATTTTTAAACAAAATTAAAGACCATTTCCAAAAGTCAAGGGTTAAAAAGTCAAAACACGAGAGCACCGAGTCTTCTAAAAACACACCAGGAGTTTAAAAACGTTAATACACACTTGAAATAAAAAAAAATTGCAAAACTTAAGATAAAAATAAATTCAAACACGGCGCCAAAAACAGAGTACAAAAATTAAAACCTATAAAAAACATTAAAAAATGGTCGATTACATAAGAACACGGAAAATCAAAACGCATAAAAATCTAAAATGTTGTAAAAAGGCAAAATAAAACACATCATGTATTTAAAAGATACAAACATTTCGATTTAAAAGCACCAAGAGACATATTAAAAATGTCAAGTTCATCAGAGAACTTGTTTTAAAAATTTTATAAAACCTATATAAAGATATTCCGTGTGATGGAACTCGGTATTTAAAATAAAAGATTTTTAATTTTACGAAACTTTTTAAATAACATTGGGATGTAGATAAGCGTATTACGTCATTCACTCAGAATCCAGAAATCCATAACTATCGCTGTATTGCCAAATTGAATTGTCACAGATTATAATTAATATTGTCTTTAGCTCAAAGACGGTCACCGAGCACGACAAAGTCGTGTTGAATATATTAAAATATTCGCAATAGTTTCATATACACATAAGAGTGAAAATTAATATGCAGTTTGTGTGCTTTAGAAATCCAAGCTACGGAATAAATTTTCTTCAAATCTTGCCCATAAATACTATGAAGCAGAAGGAAGGTCTTAGTGAAGGTTAATTTATTAATTGGTTAGCTTTTAATTAATTAGAAGCTATGTTTCTATATATAGAATAAAATTATTTTATCTTTACTGTTGTCATTCCTGTTGAATGGAAATAGTTTAGATATTTAAAAATATTTTATTTATTTGTTTCCGAGTTGGCACTCGCAATGTTTGATTTAATTTTGTCTCACTCTTTAAAAACAAGAAGTTGTGTGCCCGTCTAGACACGCTGTTATCCTGCCAACAATATATCACATCTGATTGTCACAGATTTACTAACGAAAGTTGTAGAAGAAAACCTCACGCACATTGGCAGAGTGGTTAAGAAATTTTTTAAAAATTTAATTTGTTGTGCACTTTAGATGTAGATTATAGATTAGATAAGTTGATAAATAGATTAGATTAGATAATTTGTTGCACACTTTAGTAATATTGAAAGTGAACAATGAAGGCCCGAAATTCTATCAATTAAAAATTTTCATTATAAACAATATTCTTTGTGAAATATCTGTTGTCGTTTAGCAATACTCCTTGTTGTGTGGATTTTTTCATTCGAACTTTAATATGGTTGGGATTCCGGCAACTTGATAACGCAACACAAAGAATCAGCATAAATAAAAAGGAAGTGAAAACTACTGGACTCAGCTAATTGACCCTTACTACAATCCAGCATGAATAAGTAACTCTTAGGTGAAGTGAAATTTAAGATCCCATAGCTAACGTTAATATATCCATCAATTTATACAGAAGGAAAAAAACGGCAACGGTTGTAAGGATCAATAGCGCAGTTGTCCAGACTTGCCCGACGTTGCGGAGTCGTTCCTCGCTTCATTTAATTTTGCCCAAAAAAACCCTGCCCGAGTTGTTTGACGCCAAAACTGAAATTGTGATTCGCGCGTCCGATAATGAGGCAGACCAAAAGGGCGGGAATATTTCTAACTCTGCCCTGCGTTACATAAATCTCTGGGTTTTTTTATTACAGATTATTAATAATTCATGGAAAAATTGCCTTTCAGAGTGATTTTAAAAATCGTTTGGTAAAAGTCTGAACTTTTTCAAGGACCTACGAGAATTAAAAAAAAAAAGGATTTGTGGTACAACCGACATTGACATTTTAATTAAAAATAAACTTACTGGTGATGAGAGGATTTTGTGTATTATAATGTTTCACATAAAAGTATTTTTTACATTGAAAATCCTACATATAAAAGTGAAAATTCAGTGCACGCTATAGAAATGCATCGCAAATGAAATAAAGAGATATTTTAATGTTAGCATTTTACCATGAAAATATTTTCATGAAAATATTTTAAGTTTATAAGTTTTAAATTTTTAAGTTTTACATGAAAATATTTTAAGTTTATAAGTTTTAAATTTTTAAGTTTTACATGAAAATATTTTCATGTTTAACTTAACGTGGCAGCGTAAGCAAAACTGTTTGTTTCTTACAAATATTAAAAATATTTTATTAAATATTTATGAACAGAGATATATTTGTCTACGCATAACAAAACGTTTCTGCGCATTTTCAGTTAAAATGTCAGACAACTGTATATTTTAAGTGACTGCGTTTGAATTCAAAACAATTAAGTTTAAAATCAGCACCTTTCGTTTATTTAAATTT
This sequence comes from Araneus ventricosus, assembly GCA_013235015.1. Classification (NCBI taxonomy): domain Eukaryota; kingdom Metazoa; phylum Arthropoda; class Arachnida; order Araneae; family Araneidae; genus Araneus; species Araneus ventricosus. The sequence goes on along the minus strand of BGPR01002530.1, from coordinate 78,339 downwards.
CATCATTGTGTGAATATATCAAATTCATCCTCGTTTCTTCACTTTCGATCTTTAATATGCTTTTTTTATTCGCATACCAAAAGACAAAAATTAGTTTTCTCGTTGTTCATCACTCGCTTCCGACAGAGGTGCTATCATCGCAGCACAATGGGTCATCAATCTCTCTTCTGCAAGTGCAAATAGTAAATAATTAAATAAAGCGAAATTTTGATGGTTGGAAAAAAACCACCCTTCCAGCACATCCTGTTTCCTCTTGTTTTGGTACCTTAAATAAGTTTTATTGAAAAACGGGCCCTTCAGTTGAGCACCTCGCTTTCACTGCGTCTAATGTCAATCTCGATGAAAGCAAGAGGAATAAAATTGTGAGATGATGCATACCATTGTTTTAAGGAACGGCTAATGACAACAATATCTGAAAATCGACTCTTAAAATAATTGTAATTATGTAGATATTTATTAGGAATAAAACTTCTACGTGGGGAATTTTCCATTCTCACTAAAATTTTCATTTCTCTTACTTTTCCCTACTGATTTGTAGAAGTCTTAACAGCTG